>JAHZNE010007605.1:0-10788 GCA_027744055.1 Callyntrura sp. NNG-2020 | reverse complement strand
CTTCCATAATGCTTAAAACATCATGAAACATCCACACAATAAACATGAACTCCGTAGCATGAACGTACAAAAAAGGTTACAACCTACATTTCGACGCCCTAGTCATCACAAAATAGGAGCGTCAAACTGGCAAACAAAAGAAAACTAAAAGGTGTATGCTCACACCACATATCTCAGTTAATGATTATGACTATGATTACTACGTACGGCGTATTATGTAAATCAGTGGAACAAAATCATCGGAGGGTACCTAACTTTAAGCGTTATTTGGTTGGATTACTCATCTAACAACGTAAACGTAACCATTACATGTTATACGTCATTGTTTGTATAGTACCGGTTACTTACAAATTGAGAGGTCTGCCTGACCCAAAACAAGGTTTGCTTAAGGACCTCAGGAAAATCCCTTTTGAAAGGCGTGTTATTCCCAGAGACAAAAATATGTAAGACGGGATAACCAATAGCCATTTGAAGGTGAAACATTTTGATTACACAACACACATTTTATTAGGTAATCCCAGAAAACTTTTGTACAATTTGTATGCACAGCAGTTCATTGAAACCGGAGAGTGATTCGGAAGCTAATAACGTAATTAGGCCCACACCACTACTCACTCCTTGACTCGCTCCTTCATCTACTTACTGCTAGCTGACTGACCTGTCTTCTCTCTGAGAAAGAGGGCAAAATACACAAGACGGAAAAGGATTTGTTATTTTATTATTATTATTACATTTTCTAGAATAGTACAGCAATTCATCAGATTTGTAGAAACATTTAAGAACTATGGAGAGGTTCACCACACCAAGTTTTGTGTGATATGCTCGAATCTCGGCGTTTACATTTTTGTACATCCTTCCACTCCTCAACCACCAACGCACAGGTTGTGTGTGCAGTCGGCCGCCGTAAATTTTCCTCAGCAAGCGAGTATGCAAGCAGAAAAATATTGAAGGCGTGCATGAAATGAAAATCCTTATTTGAGCCAACAATATATGAATGAGTAGAATGTTACAACGTAATATGAAAGTTGTTGCTCTTTATCACGTAATATAGTTACACGAATGGGTTATGCAGATGCTGATAAGAATATTTGTGTGATACGATAAATACCTAATAATAATACGAGTGCAACATTTCCACCTTGCGATACTGACGCTTAGAAGGAAATCACGGTATTACCATAATACTCTACTAACCTCTTCTTTTTCTTTTTGGTTAGACAACAATACACTCCCCTTCTGCGAATAGTGTCATTCCCTCTCTCATCAAGAGTGCCTTTTAACACACACACGGCACTTTCTGACAAAGTTGACAATAAGGCAGTGCACTCCTATCGAAGAAAAATGTAAACAAATAAAGTAAAACACAGTTGCTCTTGGCTCTGCACTCCTTCGAAACGGTTGCTGATAGAGGAGGATGATGTCGACTGCGTTGACAATATGCAGCAGAAGTAACAACAATGCAGTTTAAAAGTGAGATACAGTCAAGTCAACAGTAATAGGGAAAACCCCAATAATGCAATGCAAGGGATTTTTACGACTTATTAGCAGTAGCACCGCTATTTTTGTTCGATGCGTTGTTATTGTCTGTTGCAGTCGCTGTTCATATGTAATACAAATACTACACGTAATCTTTTTGTATCGCATGCAACTACTACAACTTGTCTGTCGCGTTCACTTTCATTTCTCATCATGAGTATCTTCTTCCATATAAGGGTCTCTGTGCATAAATGTCCCTACGTAATAATAATGTAGGCACTACGGCAGAGATTACTTTGAATTTGTTGAAGGTGGTTATGCATGATAATAGTTATAGTTTATAGCAATAATGGTATTGTGCTTTACGTATGTGATGTTGTGTGTACAATTCACGCATAATATCAAATAGGTAGTAGATAACACAAAGCTGACAAAGGAGGGGACCAAAGCGCGTTATAAAGTATACCACTGTTTTTCTACGGATTGTTTGTGGCGCCTGATGATGATGACGATAATAGCAGCAGCGTAACAGCATTAATGTAATAATAATAGAATGCAGAATGGTAAAAATAATGATAAAAGGATCATCCGTCTCTGTGCATATTCCTACATTATTCCTCCACTTCCATCCATTTTAGAGTGAGTGATATATGGTGCCTATTGAAGAGAGAAATTTAAAGGGCTTCATTGTTGTCAGCATTTTAAGTGAACACACTCGCCAACTTCTGGTGAGACAATGAAAAAGTGCTCTTGCATCTCGCACACACACACACACGCACACGACAAAAACGTAATAATGCATCATCATGAGATTTTGTCATCCTCTCTTTTGTACATCTTTGTTGGGCATTTGCCTCGATATTCTTAAAGTTAACGGTGGTGCGAAGGAGGTGAATCGGTTAAAATGGTGGTGTGAGTATAAAAATTACTTTTTATAGAAAAATAAATAAATATTTTTAAAATTGTGCGATTTTTTTCAACTATAAAAACAAAAAATACTTTTGCTATTAGTATAGCAAAATGTTGCATTTAAGGAAATTTTTCCACATTTTCTGTGTGCATTTCAGTGCTACTGACAGAAAAAGTTAATTGTTGTGAGATTTTGTTTCGAGATAACTTTTCAATGCGTTCACATTGTCGTTTGTCACGATCCCTTGATTCCTGTCATGTATACACGTTGAAAGAAGTCATGTTCAATGTAAATAGGAATTAGTTTAGTTCGTGGTGTCGTACGTATGCACAAAGGCAAGAGCACTTTGTAGCATTTACACTGACTCGCGTGCCGTGCAAGAAACACAGAAAAGAAATTGTAACAAGTTCAGGGAATTGCAATTCATTCGAAATCTCTCTGAAAAGGGCTTTATAATATATAGCCTGTCTATGTAGGTGTACTTCATGTGGGAATTCAAGGCGCAGGCGCAGCGTCGATAAAGATAGTAGTTAGTATAAAATTTATCGAAGCATTAATAAGCTTCAATGAAGCCGTTCATTAGGAAAACTCACAGAAGGAAAATTATAATGAAGATTGCATTTCCTTGCGGAATAAAATTGCAGCTACCGGTTTATTGCTCAAGATCGCAGTATCGCAGTTAAAAGTGGATAATTAATTGAAATTAAATTTTGCTAAGAGATATACCTATCACATTCAAAACAAAGGTTTCATAACCTTTTTTTGCATCTGTCGGTGGTCCTTACCCTAAATAGCAGATCAAAAAAAGTTTTGAAAAAATGTTGCAGTTGTTCATGTCGTTCGTGTGGCTTGTGCGGAGTGTGTGCAAAATGTGCGCGTGTGTGCGAATGGCAAATATTCAACAAAGTATCGTCAATTAGTGTTGTTTTGTAGTATGTTCCACCGTTGATGTGTGTTATCAGCTCAATGCCACGAGGAAATACAGTTTTATCATCTTTTAAATACTTTTATTTAAGTTACGTTTCAAAATTTGTTCAGTGTGTGTAAAATGAATCCATCCTGGATCATATAACGTCAATATTTAGAACATTAAAAAAATACAACTTCTGCTTTACACTCCGGTTTATCATTTCAAACTAGAGCCTGGGAATTAGTGGAAATGTTATGTAAGTTAAAATGAAGTCATCATATACGAACTGCAAGTGATGACGTGAAGAAAAAAAAAGTCCCATGACATTTGGATTGCAAAAAATGAAAGTACATCGGCAAGAACACGGATACAGCATTACAGTAGATGAAATATTGGTGAACACGAGAAAACGGAAAGGCGTCGTGTGTTCATTGAGAACTGTATACCAAACGTCCATAAATAGGGATGTGTGCGTCAACGTTTCCTAATAATAATCATAGCAATAATTCAATTTCCGTTTCTTGAAACGTGCAGTTGATGTTTTGAAACTTAATCATACGACAAAATTGATGAAGTTTTTTTCGTCAGCAATGGGGAAGGTAAAGATGGTCCTAGTCAATCATCGTGACACAGTGTGCCATACTCGGAAATATGCCAAGAAAGTATTGTGTATCAACCCGATATTTTACATTATATCTTGTCTTATAATTCATCATGCGGCAGGACAAGGGTTCAATTTCCCGTACCCAGTTCACAATGGTAAGCGACAGTTTTCGGTATTTCTTAATTTGAGAGGACAAGCTTTCATAGAAAATTGAAGACAACCTAAAAAGAACGGCAAAGTGTATAATTACCTTTAAGCTAGCATGACACAATTTGAGTAGCGGCTTTTTCTAAAAATACATGTGTATGGGTTCTTCTAGGTAATTTGCAACTTCATCTTATTCTTAAAACATTTTGCCGATTTAAAAACTCATTGTACTGTGGGGCAACAACACGAGAAGGAACTGAAGTAGACAGACAGACAGGGTGTCTAACGTGTTTTTCGAGCCACAGAAAATAAGTTCTTTGTTTTATATTTTTGAGTTTGTCGACTGACGCTGACGCAAAAAAAATGAAAAGTAAAAGTACTTCAACATAATATGCACTGACGTAGGACGTGTATAGGAACAGCGTTGTTATTATTAGAATTTTATTTTTGTAAATTTGACCTGAACATATGTTTGTTTCATATGGTTTTCACCCTAGCCGGCATGTTGTAGTATATCATTGTGGTTGGTTTTAATTAGGGCCACCCATGTTAATGTCAGGACCAGGTGGTCCATACCAAATCAGCTTTCAACCATCCCCTCTGCGCCAAGTTATGGAGCAAGTTCGTCCCAAGAATATTCAGTTACCACCGATGAAACGGGTAACTGAAACGCTAGGAGCCCTTGGGACTTTAGCAGCACAATTTCTAATAAGGTCATCCGGTTCGGAGAAAAATAAGGCGGATGCGTCCACTGAGACCAATGCTGCATACACAAGTGGTTTCAGTGGTAGCAGCAGTAACGGCAATTATCATCATGATCTCTTTCCAGCTGCCACCACAAACAGTAACGGCAGTTTTGTCGTCCCAGCAGGGACTGCTCAGCTTCTTGGAAACCATCCTTTGAAAGTTAACCCAGAAGACGATGAACAACTTTTCTCTGCATTGTATACCCTTGGAAGGAATGTGCTGGGTCAAGTACGCATTTGCTCTAGTACATATAATCCATAATAATATATTTATTTGTATTACCATTCGCTGGTAATTCAATGCATAATGTAACCATAATCAAGACTCTTGCCTGTGTACATGACGTCAAACTCAGTTGCACAAGAGGCAGTTTAGCAATAAAAAATGCATACCTATTATGCAGTACACATGTTTATTGCAACTTGGGCAAATGTTTCTGTTGTGGTGAAATGGAGAAGGTGAATTAATCTAGATCATGGTTTTTTATACTTGAGAGTCTACATGGTGTAATGAAAAAACTTCACGTTTTAGAGGCTATTAGAGCGATTAAAAAGTCAGAGTATAGTATATTGCTAACATGCAATCTTGTGATTTACAGAATGTAACCGACACTTTGGTTCCAATGGTGAAAACTATGAATCAAATGGGCAGATTCCTGCCTCCCCTGCTATACCGTGACGGGAGGATTATATTGGGCACAGGCAATGCTACCACGGACGGTGGCAACATTAAAGACGTTGTTTGTACCACACCGAGTCAACAACCAGGAAAATGTTTAGATATCTCAGGATGCCCATCCTTATTGCTTGACTTGCAACGATTGAGAAAGTCGTTGTGCTTTAAAGCCCTATTTGTGCCGGGAGTTTGTTGTCCGGATAGGCCGGAGAATGAGAATCCTGTCACAGCGAGACCGACTGCAGGCCCTACCAGACGACCACAGATAATTCCAACCAGCACTACAACCACCACAAGAAGACCCAATTTTACAGTTGAGGTTATTACAGCGACCCCGCCATCGGTATCAACGACCCGACGACCTGGCAGTTTTGATGGAGGAAATGACTTTCCTCCCAGAGATTGTGGCAGAGCAGAAGCGCCCAGTTTCAGAATCGTCGGTGGTGAAAAAAGTAGGCCACTTTAAAAACATGAATTATGAGCATGAATTGTGCTAATTTATAAGAGCACTGGGCTGTCAGCACATCCCAAATTATAGCGGCCATAAAGCGTCATCATGAAAACGTAATATGCTACTCTTCTCAACCACGACGCGCTAACGCCGTTTTATTGAGTTCATGCATGCATCTAACTAAATGTATCAAATAATATTATTACCACTTTTCAATTTCGATTCCCTTTCATTACCTCTTACGTAGGGCAAAACAACAACCACATCTTTATAACATTAGAGCAGTCGCAGTGGCTGTCTAAAACTGTTTGCTGGCCAAAATAGTTTTGTTATGTATGATATGAAGTTTTTATTTCCGGGATGCATGACATGCATTAGTAAAAAAGGACAAGTGCCATATTGCCGCTTCTTTAAGCTCGTCCGTCATCATGAAACTCGGTGACGTGTAGTAGTTGTGTATACAATGGTCTCGTAGTTCACGATTAAGGCTGAAAGTCTGTGCGAATTACGAATGTACTAAAGTTTTCTATTTTACTTGTTTTCTAGGTACTCCTGGCATGTGGCCATGGATGGCAGCAATTTTTCTTCATGGGCCGAAAGGAACAGAATTTTGGTGCGGTGGAACGCTAATCTCGAAACGCTTTGTCCTTACTGCTGCTCACTGTAGCAAAGATGCCAAGCAAAGACCGTAATGACAATGCATGCATTCAAAAAATGTTTTTGTACTGTATTTTTTCTTTAAGCAACAAATATTTTTACTCAAATTTGTTTTCTTCTCATTCACGCTTTGAAACGAAAGGAAAGCTTGTTGAATTTAAGTTTTTCCAACTGTCCGTGCTTGTTCCGTCTTGATGGCGGGTTCGCTCGTCGAAAAAACGAGGGAAATTATATGCTTTAATTGGCACAAGGATCCAGCATAAATAAAATGACCTTTCTTTCAATGATCAGGTTTAGCCCACGTCAGTTCACGGTAAGATTGGGAGATTATGATCTGGCACGAACGGACGACCCATCCGCACCCGAATCGTATCGTGTCGTTAAAATTACCGCACATCCTCAATTTAATGGCGTTGGATTTTATAATGATGTGGCGTTGTTGGAATTGGAAAGGGACGTACAATACAGCAGATTTATTTCCCCAATTTGTTTGCCAACTGCAAGAAGCCGGTTTCAGACGTTTGAAGGAACATATCCCACAGTTATTGGCTGGGGTACGTCATTATTATGTCTTACGCACTAGCTGTACTGAGGAAAATTAATGACGACGGGATGACTAATGTGTTACATTTATCGTGCTCTTGTTAATGGATTTCTAAAGGAACTAATAAATACGGAGGAAGAGAGCACAATGCATTACAAGAAGTCAAATTGCCAGTATGGTCCAACACTGACTGTGATAGAGCTTATTTCCAACCAATTACCAGTATTTTCCTTTGTGCTGGATATCCTCAAGGTGGAAAGGATGCTTGTCAGGTAAAACATGCATTGATACGACTCTCGTGCACACTAGCATAAACTTATACACCCACGCATAAAAGTAACACATTTTTATTATGCTTACGTACATAGCTCTTTAAATTCAATTATTCTTTCTTTCTATTTCAGGGTGACTCAGGTGAGAAGTTCAGTGTCCAGAAAATAAGTCTGAACTAATGTTTTTCTATGACAAAACAAATTCAGCACCGTCAGCCTGGCAAACTGTGCTACGGCTTTGGTTAATTTTACAACTTGATTACTTAAAAACTTAAAATTATTTATTGAATATTATGCAGGTGGGCCTTTAATGTTAGAAATGGATGGAAGATGGGTACAGATAGGAATCGTATCATTTGGAAACCGGTGTGCGGAGGCGGGGTACCCAGGAGTATATACACGTCTTACCGAATTTTTAGAATGGATTACTACAAATGCTTCTTAACGTCAAATTCAATGTAGAAAACTAATTTTTAAAAACTAACTTTGACAATTTTAGTGAATAGTTGTTTAATACTAAGTCCATAATTTATTTTACAAAGGTGTAAATACAAATAATTTAGTGTTTTTATACGTTCATTGACCTGTCATTACATAACAGAATGCATGCAACATGAAAAAATTGCAGTGTCATATTTTACATGAACAACAGGTTATATGATTCAACTGATAATAAAAATTAAAAAAATAATCAACAGTTATGAAAAGTTATTTTTTCCGGCTGTTGTTGCGTCGATGATCACACTCGAAACAAAGTATTGTTTTAATTAAACACGGTGTTAACGCAGGCGAAAGTAAACATGATGGCAATCTGGGGACATCACTGGTTTTTGTGATTTTATACCGCAAACACAATCTACCACACCTAAGACAGTGTTTTCCAGCCTTTAAGTAACTATGAATAACGGAAGGAAGAACTTCTTCTTGATGAAATCTGAAAAGTTACAATGGGAAAGAGCAACGTCAGAATAAATGAAAAATCTGATTTTGACATCCACAGCTTATAAATTCATGGCTTTTTGAAGGTACCTTTTACGTTGCATATTCATAACCACCTCGCATGCCGTTTCAAACAGCGTTGGAACACAAGAGTACCCCTCGTAGTCAGTTTTCAAGTTATTTGTATTGTGCAACGCAGTATTCCTTGACATGTCTAAAGCTGTCAGTTGAAGATGCAATAGTGTTGCTGGTATAAACAGCAATTCATTTTCGCTAATGTTGAGGATTCTACGATATGAGTACCTTAGATTTGTCATATCTAACCAGTTATAAGGCAGGAATTGAATACGGTTACCACATATATTAATGTTATTTAATTTCCTCATGCTAAAAACTGAAGAAGGCAACCTCACCAGCTGTTATAGTAAAAAATCACCGATGGATCATTAAAACGAAACTGCACGCACAATAAGAAAGTAAGTAATAATAATATGTAAGTCTCGTATTATTGCCAATTGTCTTGTAGGACCTTATTATGAGATAAGTCCAAATGCACCAGAGTTCGAAACGAAGGGTTGCTGAACACCTTGTCCGATATATTGAGTATTTCATTTTTTGAGAGGATTAAAATATTTAAGTTACACTTCAGTTCTGCCAACTAGATATACAAATGACCCATTATTACGCTATGTTAATACGTTAATGACATCAAAGATAGCAATACGGAATTATACCCATACTTCTTCTATCCCATTCAAACAATTTCCACTCAAGTCCAGGTGCTGTAGCCATTGTAATTTTAGCATCCTCTTGTCAATCTTCCGTAGTCCGATACTTAATATTGTTATTTTTTCGATAGACGGGGGAACTTCTTTTGGGTAATTTGCTCTTGTTCGTACAGATATGACTTTGTCACTACCTTGCAGGCACCGTTTAATTCTTTCGGTTTCAAGTTTGGACAAACCGGGAGATCTCGCTCGCTTTAGAGGTGCACTTTTTCTCAGTGATCCTGGTTTATCATCTTCAATGTTCATGTCTTCATTTTTCTCCTTTTTCATCAGTGGTTGGTCTCTCGTGCGCCCCTTGGAAGAACCACTGCACCCAATTGGTTTCTCTTGATGTGTCAGACCTGATTTTTTCTCTGCCAGCAACTTTTCCAAGTAATTAAAGAACTCTCGTAACTCCTCGCTATTACAGTTCCGTAGCATAATATTCATCGGTGGTTGACTAATTTCAATAGTTGCAAATCCATCTTTAATGAACATTGTTCGTAATTTCTGAATTTTGCGAACCTGCGGTTAAATAGTTTTGCACACTACTAGTTTACCAAATCATACACATGATTTTAATATATTCATCTCAACAGTTCACGCTCACTATGTTCACTGTTGACGTTAAACTAACTTACATCATATTCCTGCGCATTCATCTCTTTGTTCGTGGATAGAACGAGACTTTGACGTCCATCTGGCTTGTTCCTAACCTGCAAAACGCCTTTACATGCTCTTCCTATCTTACTTCGGGTTCCAAAGCCACTTGACTGTGCCAGTCTATTCATAATGTCGACGGTTCCGGTCAACTTCATTTTATCCAGGCTTGGGTGACAATGACATAAAGCACACAAACCAAAAATGGGAAGCTAAAGAATGAATATCGCATAGGACATGACATGCATTCTAGGACATTAATTTGTAAAGAATATTTAAAAGTAACCCAATTTTACCTTACAATCTTAGACCTAACCTAACCTGCCTAAAGCTAGCCCTCTCTCAGCGTACTTACACATTCACGTTCACTACAATCCTACAATCATATCAAAGGTCCAAAGTCAACTGTGCATTAGTTAGTGTAGTGCACTGCACATATTTCTTTGCAGTTCGTCTGTCAACGATACCCTTACTGATTAGAACAAGAACCCTGAACGGGGTAACAACATCAAAGGGAAAGTACATTGAAACACTAACGATAACTGTAGTGACACTGTTGAGTTCACCTTTCATCAGCCAACGTTGCAGGAAACCAATTGGAGGGGAAGTTATTGCTGTCAATTTGTTAGGAGGATATCGTATCAGATATATTATCGAAGAGTAAAAGCATTGTAGAGAGAGAGAGACTGAGAATGAAATGAACTAAGATTTTGCCTCAGACAGCAATTTGTTCCCACTATAAACAAAGGTCGGTCTTCAATTCTTGGGGCATTGTGAAAAATGTGATGCTGTCGTGTATTCGAGTTTAAATGACAAATGGCAATGCTTATAAATGAAAATTACTACCAAGGACTGGATCCATTTACGTGATACATGCTCCCGAATAGGTGAGAAATGAATACACTTTTTCCGAAGATAACTCGAATATCTATGTAGGAAGATGACATGCCCCAAAGATGATTTAAGTATTTTTATTGCGATGTTTCAGTTTTTCTCCTGTCTTCCTGTATATAATCACTAGGAGCCAGC
>JAHZNE010007604.1:0-37520 GCA_027744055.1 Callyntrura sp. NNG-2020 | reverse complement strand
AAACAAACAATATATATTTTTCTTGAAAAAGATGGAACAAGAACAGAACAAAAGAACAATATCAGCAACACTGATCCTTACTATGAGTGAAGTTATAGCTTGTCTTGCAAAAAATATGCGTACCTAAATAAGTAAGTCAGTAAATAGTACTAATATCAGTCTTGTCAGACAGATACACTATTATTTTGACGCTCGCTGTGCTGAGGGTCCATACGTTACGAAAAAATGTAACATAAACGGATGAGGCTCAATGAAATGGCCCTTACTTCGCAAAGCTATTAAATTGGTTGACTGACTGAGTAACAGCTATTATGCATGTGGGGCAACGGTAGGGATAAATATAACCAATAACTGTGAGTCCTGACTCCTGCTCCTGCCTAATTGTAAGTGTTACGCATTCGTAAATGGACATTCAGCGTTATTAACTAAATTATGGGCTAAGTTTTTATTTTAAGTGTGACGCATTTTAACAAAACTGCAGCTGCAGTAAAAATTATTTGTGGCACATACGTGGCATTTGGTGTGAGTTGGCTTATAGTGGGAATCTTGCTTAATAATTAGGAACAGGATACTATTCAACACATTTATAGCCCTGATGTACGTGTGTAATGCTGTGAAACTGGCAGTTTGCATCATCTATCAATTAAATCGGTGTAAAAATTACGAAGCAATGTAACAGCTCTTTCTAAACTGCACAATGAGTAATGCCTATGATGATTTAATGAAATGCGCTAAACTTGTTAAAGGCGCATATCATGACAACTCACGTTTTTATAAATAAAAAAGTGAGTGATTGATGTTATTGCATTATTATTGCACTGGTAGTGAATCACTACAGGAGTGAGTGATAGTACATGATGAGGGTTATGTTATATGTAGATTTAGTTGGTTTACTTTTATGTTTCGAGTTAAAGTGCAAGTTATAAAAAGAAGCCGATAAGTCGATACGATTAAGAGCTCTAGTGTTTTTGCAGTGATTTTTACTCCTCGTTGAGACGTAAACACTTCGCCACCACTGAAGTACAACGGACCATTTTGTCAATGAGTTTGCTCAAATAATAGATAGGAGAGGTGTGGTCGACCTTTTTTCAGTATGCGCGTAGGTTATCTTATGACATGTATTATTGTGAATGTGGATGCCATCCAAGTTTTAGCGTTGTTGTAGATATTCATATTTGAGTATGCATACGTACAATTAATATAGGCAATACTATTCAATAGTTACTTACTACGGACTGGTGGCTGCTGATTGATGGCATAAATAGCAAAACCAATGTTTGCTTGAAAGGAATCTGTCCCGTCAGTTTTACTCAGGACAGTGATACACAGTAGAATGTAATTTATTTATCAATATTCTACTTGCAAGCACCTGTGCAACGATACCTACTGGATGTTCCATTTCAGTCTGTGTGGTCGTCCGGTCGTCGTGCCATAAAGGGATGGATGGAAGGGCACATGCAGACTGAAAACTTTCCATTAGACACGGGAACATTCCGCCATTTCTTCTTTCATATTCCACTCTGTGGAAGGTGTCACAACGAACCATTAGCTAATGAAACAATATCTTATAATAATGTAATGCAGCCGTTAAGTAGATTACATGGTTGAATCGGCAAACTTTCCGGTATTTTTCATTTGCCATATTAACATAATAAACCAAGGGAAATTGCCAACTCGTACATATGTTTTATTTATTTGTAATTGGTTTCATATAAAATTTTGTCTTCTGCTAGAATGTTATAGTTAGTAGTTGTACTGTTTAGCTGAGACTTTGAAGATTTAAATTCGCTTTCATTGCGCTACCTGGTTTTCCTTTAAAGAATTTAGTTTTTTCTGTATACACTTGCTACAATGTTTATATGTCGCTGTCAATTGCTTTTATTTCAGTGAAGTTTTACATATCAGTATCATCATCATCAATGCTCTCAATCTCAATGCAAAGTTTACTTATTATTGTCTCCTCAAGTGAGAATTAGAAACAAAGACATGTATACCCACTTAAATTCGTTACAGAAAGAAAAGTGGAGTTTCAATGTCTGTGTTTACATTCAAACAATTGTAAATTCCATCAATATGAAGATGCATTGATGTAGAATTTTAAGACCATACGAATGGTTGAGCTGGATTTGCAGAGTCGTAGCAGCCCCAAAATACATATAAATATTTTTGGGCGTAGTATAATTATACGCGAAAAACTGCAAGATAGCAAAAACAGCTAAAGGATGACATCATTTAAGAGAAGAGGTTTTATACATTTCGCTGTCCAACGGTGTACACGGGTAAATAATTCAGGCAGAATTAAAGTGTAGAATAAAAATATTATAACTATAGTGTAGCTACATGGGAGTTTTGAAAAAAGTAGCCAAAAATTTGTATATCCAGTTGCTACAATATTTACAGGAAACGACACACCTGATAAAACTAAATGAAATGTTTTAGAACCTTAACAAGCATAAAGTACAATGCTGCATGTTACCACAAATAGGTGCACACCTATACACTTGACACGTGCTACTGCAATATATTTGCAAAATAAATGCTACAATGGTTGCTGTCATCCATGAGAAAGTCATATTCATAGTAGCAGCAGAGTGATATATCAAAACTTTTGCGTGGCAATCGTTTAAACGTTGTCACTACCTCTGAGGTAACATGTATTTACTAACAATTGTGAATTCCATGGAAGGGCGGAGAAACTGTCAAATGAGAAATGTCTTAAAAAGAGGTTAGTTTGTCAGTTGCATTAAAGTCACGTGTTTAATTGACTAGACTAAATATGCAAATATTTCAAGCGGATGACGACTTACAATAACTTAAAATTAGAAAATGTTATTCAATCACTTTTTTATACTTATTATATTACAGTATTTATTATAGTTTCGACTGCATGTTTGTGGTCTCACAAAATTGTGCCTACAATAATTTTCCGACCGACGGAGCACACAACATTAGAAAATACCACATTCACATATAATATACGTTAATTGATAAAACAAATATACATTTTTCCACCGGCAATGATTATGCATAGTAATCGTTGAATATTGACATGATAACCAACGAGGAACATGCAAGTTTGTTATTTTTATTGTTTTAACGTAAGCAATTATCAACGTACTGCTTCTGTTACAAGTTGGGTTAGTTAGTAGTAGTAAAGTAGCAATTGTGAGTATTTCCACACACGTCCATAGGTATATACTTTCATTTTATTTACATTTTAACATTGAATAGTATGATGACATGCAGATAATCAACAAGCACATTGGCATATGTATAAACAAAACTACAATGGAATTAAGCAGACACATTTTAATTAAATCGCAATCAAATTCCACAAACAAAAGGTTTGCATCTTACTCGTTCGTTCTGCATGCGTAAGCCAGCAAATTGTATTGATAATATTACCCCAAAATCGTGATTCACAAAGTTAGTTGCCGTACTACCTAAGTATAGTTAAAGCGCAGCCATTGCTAGTTTCCTGTCAATGAATTCAATGTAACAGATTTGCACCCTAAAATTAAGTAAATAGTAGTAAGTACATACACAATACATCGTCGACCTCTGTAAATGGGACCATGGCAGCAACACCGGTAATAGCTGATTTTTTTGTACACGTCGCCCAAAATACTATATATTTTGACTTTCTGCTGCTGCAGCTGATATCTCCAATCTCCACCTTCTGATTATTTTTTCATTCATGTAGTTTAGCGCCGTGTAATAATGCAATTTACACAAAAAAATTGTATTGGAAGTAAAATTTACTGAACAAAATGTACTTCTTTGTGTACGATTCTGCTGACATTTATTCACTCTCTCGTGTTGCAGTCCTACATTGAGGTTTATCGTGCTACATATCTCACCGCACGGTATACTACAAAAATTACACGTTTCATTTTAAGATGTGCCAAAATTGAAACACTCTACGAGCCTTCATAAATTTGCTATTTTTTCTATTGCTATATTACACGATAATAAGTGAATATGCATAAATCTTAAAAATGGGCTGTGCTCACATTTCATCAAAAACTGTACTCTCATTCTTACGAGTCGGTCGGTTGTTGTTATAGTCAACAATGTATGTGAACGATGCATTATAAAAGTGAAGAAGATAACAGCATCGTTGAGTCTAATGGAATGGAATGGAACAATGTTTAGCCTCTATTTTAATAAAAACACATATATCTCAGTCGTAACTCAAACGTGGCGCTGGTAGAAGCACTTTATGTAGGTATATTTATATAATTTATTAAATCGTACATAGTAAATATAGGACGAAGAAAAATATCTCTCGTGCCAATGCTCATATTGTGCACTGTAATGCTGACAAGTTATGTCACATTACAATTTTATGACTCTAACTATTGGTCATCCTTTCCAAAATTCTATCATTTACTGCATCAAGATCAAATTCAAATTGTTGAGTAACGCTATGATAAATTGTTCGATAAAGCACTAAATTTAAATATATAAAGTTTATAACAAGCTGGTAGAATTCTGAAATCAGCTCGCGTACATGTCTGCCTGCGGCGAAGGATTTTACTAAACTCGCATCTAATTTGAAGTGAAATGAAACAAACTCTTACACGCGGTACGCAAAATGCGAAACCAATAACGTATCTTTCTTACCTAAAAAATAAATGACAAATTTTAATTGTTGTAAAGAGAGTCACAATCACAGGCCTAAACTAACTATACTTTCTGTAATGGCTGACATTTCTCTCCTGTCCTGTCCACTTTTCACAAAATAATTCAATTTCTTGTTAGAGACGTGTCACGCGTCTGTACCAGGATTTCAAAATAGCATAGGTATTTTAAGTTTTATGCAATTAACATCCTTCATGTTTTAATGTAATTATGTTGTACGATAGTCTACAGTCTACAAACATTCCTGTACATTCTAGAACACGTGTTTACATCTAGTATTTTAATGATGCGACAAATACAGATAGACTCACAAACAAATCAATTCCATACAGTGTCTGCCGCTACCTGTTGGTAAATTTAGTTGGTATATTCGTCGTAGTACACAGCTTTTCAGAATGATGCATTTGCAACTTTCATGTTACTAACGTACATACTGACTGACAAAAAATTTCTCTGTATGATGAATGACGATAATGATGGGGTTCCCTTGTTCAATGAAAAGTCAGGTTGAATATTTTATTAGAAAAACCTATATTGAGAGTCGTTATTATCAATGATTGTTGCCACATACGACACACTTTTACTCTTATTTTAACTACGTAAAATATTTATGTTGAAAACGTCTTGAGTTCTTTGAGCAGCCGTAAACTAGCGTCGTTGTCGTCAAGACTGAAAGTGTACTTCTAAAGAACAGTCCATCATCCTCACAGGTATAAGCGCTTATGATGATGATAAAACCGACACGGTTCACAGTAATGAGTGAATGTGAAATGTTCGTAGTTTACGTTGGTAAAAAGTTAAATTCGTTTTTAATTTAACTGCCCATTTTGGCGAGGTGATACGCCACTTCACGGTAACTTTTGCCGACTTGGTTCGTCGTTTCCATAAAGTCATGTACGTATGCGATGGCGATACGCGTAGTCACGTCTCGCGTTAGTCGCCTCGCGTTGCTGTACACTCGCCTATATTATGTTGTAATGTGGCAATGCAAAATCTAGTAGTAGTAAATAGCCCATGGTTTTTTATGCGTTGCCAATGCAATTATTTTTACTATTTCACTGTACGTTACGTAATGATTTGGTGATAGTTGAGATGTGTCTTCCTTCATTTAGTTTTCGTAGGGTTAGCACGGAATTGCTATAATTAAGGACTTCAATCGGTTACAACAGGATTATGACTTTAGGGTGACTAAACAACCTAACCTATCCTCCCCCATTATTGGTTGTTTGTATAGCGCAAACTGTTGCAATCAATCGTATTGTAATGACACGTCCTTTTTATGTCCGACGTGGAAATAATCAAAAATGTGCTGTTAATTCCCAAATGTCGCAATAGCTTTTACTGTAACATGTCGCAATTTGTAAAAACACATTTTATAATAAACTTGTAAAAGTCATAATTAAAAATAATTTTCTGATTGTTTAGCACATTATATGACGGCCCGAAAAGGGGAAACCGAAGGGAAAATCCGTTTTTGTATTTTAATTGAATCATTGAATGACAAGACTTTGACGTTGCATGAAGTCATTTTATTTTTTGCAAGACGATGGTCGTGATAGGTAATGGCCAGAAAACTACGTTTTTGTTTTTACGTGTGTAAGCACATATTTTTCAGGGCATTTAGAGAAGGGATACGATGAAAATGAAAGTTTTTTTGTGAATTGTACCAGCAATTTTGAATAAATGCAATCGAGTTTTTACAAATGTTGCTGAAATGTTATTGGTTGAATAATTTATCGAGCTCTTTTTAATTGGATACTCAGACTTCGTGATTTTGAATTTAGTAATTGTTCCTCAGTAAACAATACAATAACAAAACTGTAGCACACACACATGCGACATAACTAGCTATGCATAACTATTCACCTGACTTTGCCCACCATTGTTGATACCTACTGTGACCACGATCGTTAGATATTGTTATTGTTACGTGTAGATATATCTTAATATTAATCTGAAAACTGCATCTATCTATCAACATAAAACATCAACGACACAAGACAATGCGGGCAATTGTGAAGTTTTTCAAGAAGAATTGGAATGGAAAGAATAATAATAATACAGACATCATCAGTTGTGTGTTGCTCTTTTGCAACAAGTAATTATGGTAAAAATCAATACAAATTTTTATCCGTAATCAACATAGCCTCGATTTCCAAGCCACATGAGGCAAACGTCGCTAGATCTTTGGTTGTCGACAATCATTAGTTTTTTCTCGTTTTAAAAACACACAACAAGCTTAACTTGAAGCATGTACCATTTCATTCGTTTTATATGTAACATTGTTTTTATCATTTGTTAGTTTAATGCGTACACGTACCCAGAACACTTTTGTAAGCTGCTATTGGCATTTCGTTCAATCATCCTGATAAATCATACGCAGACCTTAGGCAATGAAAACATTTAGGTATTCTTGGAAAATGTATTAGTGCAGTAGTGTATTAGTTATAGAAGAAAAGTGCACTTTCCGTCTTTTTGTCATGTCACATGGCTTACTCTAAACTACTGCACATTTCATCATGAACTCGTTTCTTGTTCTGTTGATAACAACTTGAACAGTGATATGAATTATGATAAGTTATTTATAAGCACGGCATTTATCATCATCACCACTATATCCCTGCAAGGAGTGACAATGAGTAACAAAGTGACAACGGTATGAAACTAAAGATAGATTGAATATGCGTAGTTTTTAACACAAATTATAAAAATGTCTAGTTTTACATGACAAAGGAACAGCGAACATAGATGATAAAGACCATTCGTACCTTATTAGAGTTGTGAAATACAATCATGTGCATGTGTGAAGGATAATTGGATAAACGTAATTGAGAAATGATGAACATTGTTGATAGCTAATGTCACAATTTTCGATATATTTTGCCATGAACAAGACATTTTCTGTACAAAATGTTCATTGAACTAGGAACGAGGATGTAGATAAGTTAGCGTCATGTATCAGTGAGATTTTCGCATAAGTATCAGCATAGTTATTATAGTTTTTGTTTTTACGCTGATCCAAATAGGCAGGCTTTGTTGCTAAGTTATTTACAGAAAACTAATTATTCAAATGTATGTCATCGTAATAACATTACTCTATGCGTCAACGTGCACAACTACACAGTTTTCAAATCAGAATACCCGCCATATAGAAATATCAAGCGTTTTATGTGTTTGCACTTGCACGATACTCACAGGAATGCAACAAGTGATTTTTTTACGATTGAAATGTGAAGAATAATATTGTAACCATTTCCACGAGATCTCACGTCATCACTATAAAATGTTATATCTGGTCATCTTCCAAGAAATTTTTTTTAGAAATAATTATGCTATTACTAATAATCGTAACAGATCGATACGAGTATACTAACGTACCGCTGCAAAAATCCATTCAGTTGCCAGTGCATCCCTTTTGCTTTATTTAGTTATCTTATCATCAATGTACGAGCATCCTTTCCCTTGAAACAAAAAATTTAAAACGGCTAATCGTGAACGATAACGCGTACCATATTATGACTTACATTTTCTGCACTTCATAAACATTACCTGTACTTATAAATACGTAGGTACCTCAAAATGTGATATAGTAATACTATCTGCAAAGATTTTATGAATGTTTTAAACGTGAGTGCCACATTTTCATTCAACATGAACTGCAGCTTTCAATGGTTGCATTGCAAGAAGATGTGAAAGGAAGCGGTTTAATATTACCATTATTATTATTATTATTATTATGAATATAAAAGTGTGTAGAAAACAAAACGCAAATAATATTTATTTAATCGCTCTGTAATCATAGACACTAAGCAGCTGAAAGACAACAGAGACAAAACACTTCCTTTTAAAATGTGATTTTTTCTCCTTGGACTATACTTAAAGCCGATGCCGCGATTACGTACCATGTACTTTTTTTGTTATTTCCTTATCCTTTGTCAACGAACTTTAAGATGTGATATTAACAGCGCATTTTTCCTTCACAAGTGCACACAAGGTAATTAAAGAAATTGCTGTTTTGTTATTGCGCAGGATACAAACACACACAATATTCATTGAAAAAAAATTGTGAATGCTCTTTTCTGCAGAGTATGCGGTATTTTGCTGGTGCCATACCAGAAAATGGAAGTAAAGTAGTACATATGTACGCAAACCATATAGGTATTTATGTATTACGCTTAAATTTTTCTTAAATTTTTTAACTAGCCATCTGCCGCACTCAAAGTATACAGGAGGAGGTAACACTCTCAAAAAAAATATAATACACTGCTGAAACTAAAAGTTTTAGTGTACGGCGTACCTATATGCAAAAAAAGCAGTTTTACGAAGGGATTTCTCTTCTCACAACGACTCTAATGCTGCGTTCATGTACGATTGATTTAGGTGGGAGAAAACCGAGGAATTAGTAGTTGCTTTGGTAAGAACATAACACATAAAGCAAGGACAACAATTTAAAGATGATTATAAGTTTAAAACTTTCTGCAATTTTCTCAAAAACGAGTATGCCCTCATGTGGTTGTTGTGAAGTTGGTGCGATATTAGCGAAATTTCCTTCGAATGAGAAAAAAAGGGTAACATGCCGTTAATTGTTACTCATGATTACGCAGTCATGTAGTTACAGCACGCTTCATTTCCTATTACTTTACGGCTAGAACTACACATTAATGGCAGGGCATTGTGTACTGTGGACAGTGAATTTTTTCTGTGCAGTATGGACTATGGACATTACGACGAGGACGTATACAATACAAAGCACAGGACGGAGCGTTTAATTTCTTAATTATTGTACAGAAACATTATATTTTCAGCTGCATATTGTCGAGCAAAGTGCTTCAAACATTATTAATCATCTGTTGTACCGATGTGTCCCTGTAATGTAGTATTTAGACATAACATACACCCATGAAAAAGAACATGGTGAGAATGTCAATTGTACACAGAAAACAGTTATTTTTGGAGAGGTTTAAAAAATATGTTCACTTTGCTTCAACAATAATTTTATGTTCATCGCAAAAAGTACATTACAGGAGACACCAACCAGGGTAAAACTGAGTGCCGTCGTTGGTTTTAGTGAATAGATTATACAGGTAAAATTCACACAATCGTAGTAGATGTGTAATAAAGCAAACGACATCGGAGATAAATAAGGCAAAAACGTAATAACAATAATAAGCAATAATAAGATATAATAAGGTAACAACAACGAAAAGTTTCTTTGTGCCTACAAAACAACTCTTTTTACTTTTATTATGTGATATCGTGGTGTATTTTTTAATGAGACCTGCCTACTTCCTCTACCAAAAGACATCAAGTAGCGCTGCCGCAGCACTGGGTTCACTCCTTTGTTACGACGACGACGCACGGATTTTATGATAGATAATAACAATAATAAAAACAGAAGCTAAAGGTGAATAATATTGGACGCACATGAACGAAAAAGAGCTTATCGTTCATCCTGTCAGAATGTTTACATGGATTACTAATTTTCCGCACTTTTCATCCCTAGGGATCAGAGAAAATTTGTGTTAATAAAAATGCTGATACGCAGAGGAGACAAAAAAGAAAGGGCAAAAGTAAAATAAAGACTCAGTCAGCGTAGCATGTTTTACTTATTTTATTATATTATATGGTGCTCTGACTTTTGGGACCAGTTTTTGAATCAAGTAAAGCAGCTTTTCGCTTTAGCAAAGTAGATGATTTCATTATTGGATTCTCACTTTTCGAATAATGGCAACACCAACAAGTATCAACAAAATTTTACGCAGTCATTAGAATAGAACGTCACATTTTTATAATAGCAAACGTCATCATCATCATCATTATTATTATTATCAATTGTCATTATCATTCAATGTTTCAATGAAGAAGCTCTCTAAAATGGAAATGTCAGCAGGTGGATTCCTGTATATATATACACATTTTTTCTTCTGAAACGTAAACATCGCAAAAGATTTAATCAGTAATGCGACACGAAGGCAAACGTTATGTGGGGCAGCTGCGCGTTGTTTCGTTTTAAAAAGTCTCTTTAGTAACAACAAGTTGCTTATAGCTTCCCTAAGTACACCACATGAAGATACGCAAGTTATAAAAACTCGTAACTGGCGGAAAACAATGTATAATGCCTTTATTTCCGTGAAGTCAGCATTCAATTTGACTTATCTACTTTCTTCACTTTAAAGTATACCATCCCCATGACACGTCGTCTTTGTACATTCTCTAGTTGAATTTTGAAATTCAAGTCACAATGAAATACATATTATATTCCCTTCTCCGAATTAGGGAGTAACAGTATATATATTGTTGTGTATGGATATTTCCACAAAAAAATAAATATTTCTCTTTTGTTTCTTCCACATGGATATATACAACGTATATATAAATGTATTCAGGTATTTTTCTTAGTTTTTTTCTCTCGACAGGTTACATCCGCCAAATGTCACATAGCCTCCCATCATTCAGTGTCATTTCTTTACCCTTTACGTCCAGAACCTGCACTGATATGCCTGCTGCTGCGTATGTTTATAATAGATATCACGTATCACGCACTCCCCTCACCGGTTCCTTCATGTCTGGCATGACTTAATTCATCATGTGCATAAGGTACGGAATATCGTGAGTACAAAAGTATCTATATCGCCGCCTTGAAACAAACTGATTATGATAATGGATAAAAACATGCTTACAAAGAAAATGTCTACCTACCTACGGCGAGTTCCCGGAACAAAGTAGAATAGTAAGAGGTATGCAAACACCTTTTGTAGTGGAATTGTTATTACTTCCACTCAACGACTGACTGTTATATACCAGATGATTTTCCGTAGTTGCATTGATATTGCTATTGCTTTGGCAGTAACATTTCGGCATTAAGGGAGTGTAACAAAGCTGTAAAATAAAAAGAAGGAAAATCTATTAGGACTCGTTTTATACAAAATTTCCCCTTGCGCTATAAACAAACCCCGGTAGTAATAAAACTTCCTTTTTCTTCGTTGGTTCACCAAACAAATGGATAATGGATCTACTTGCCGCATTTTCTACTTTACCTATTTTTATGGCCAAACGCAGCACCACTAGACAACGCGCATTTTCTCCCCACCGCCTTTTTAATCGGCGTAGTAAAAGTTTTACAACCCTGCTAAATTTTACAGAGTTGATGAACCACAATATGAAGCAATGAAACTCTCGATCAATAATAATAATAAAAGTAAAACTCTTCGTTGTCCCCAACCACAGAGTGTGTATGGCATGTATGACAGGAATAATTTATAATGATTTTAACCGCCGCGCCATTGAAAGAAATGGTATGGTTGAGGCAGAGGTCCAAATGTGCATCTGCTGCAAAACGCACAAAACTTTAAACTCTCTCTCTATCTATTCTCTTGGCTAAAAGAATGAAGTAAACGAAATGAAAAGACGAAAGAAAAAAGGATTCTTATCAATGATGCGTATCATTTTCATTAGAAAAAAATTAGTTGACTTCGCCACTGAAAACTCACTCCCTGTCCCAATAATACTAGTGGTCAGGTTAGACAACCTGGCACCAGCGAAATGACGCTGCCATCTTGAGACGCAGCAGTACTCAAGGCAACTATACCGCTGTGTTGTGGGGTGCATCTTCTCCTCGGCCGCAAATAATAAATTTGCCACGTGGTGGTGGGGTGCTTTTACAGCAGCATAGCAGTTCCTCGTTCCTCTGTCATTTTTTCTCCTGGGTAGGTCGCGCTTTGTATGTTTTAGCCGTGCAAAGTTCACTGCATGGACGTGCATATGTAATTTACGGGTTTACGGAGGAAAAAAACAAGAAAGTTAACGTGTGTGAAAAACGTAAAGACATGACGGAAACTTTTGTGTTACATTTTACGCATCCATAATATAACCCGTTAGTTGCGTTTTAATAATCCGAAAGCTCGATGTCTTGAACAGAGATACAACATTTCAGGTTGTAACTTTGTCGCCTTGGATTAAAGGTAGTGCACCTAACATCTTCAAAACTGCCGTTGTAAACGGATAATGCCTTTCTGGTAGCCACTTTTTAGATCCACTTTAAATGCACTGTAATAATTTACGTTACATTTTTCTACTACATGTTAACTCACATTGTGTAAAAAGAAAACCGAAAAATGCTATAAATAATGCGGCTCTACTAATACCTAGAAATTCTTTGTATTATACGAGCTGACAACGATAAAAAGGAAATGCGCCTTATCTTCTTTCCTTCCATCATCGGAAATTTCCGATTGTACTGCTGCAGGTATTCAGGTCCCTGCTGTGATATATACATAGAGGTTATTGGGTTACGTCCAACCCCTTCTATTGGAAAACGATTCAGTTCGGATTGTCGTCTTAATCCGGCCTATTTTTTAAACGGTCCACCTTCAGTTGGTCACGTAGGCACAACCATCACACACAGCCTGTTAATGTTTTACACTCTTTTAAAGGCGTGCATTACATTAACACACAATCCAAATCACGAAAGAAAAAATAGATATTGCTCTAGCCATTTATTATTTATTCAAGGGGAAAGGGGTTCTCACATATACATATCCGTTAATAAGGCTGCAATTGGTCGTTGTCAGTTAATTTTTGCATTGTTGATTGTAGAGGTATAAACAACGAGACAGCCAGGTCCCTTTGAGTCCCTCAGGTCGGTAAGTACCGTGTCTGAACGGCACGTCATTTGTACAGTGAGAAGGAACAAACCTCATTACAGGGGATTTTATCGTTACTGGTTAAAAAACTTGGTTGACTTTTTCTTGTTCATGTAAAGCTCCTTGTCAAGCTTTAGTACAAAAAAAACACGTCACATGGACTTTAAGAGATTAAGATTGAAGTGATTGAAGCGACCATGAGAGGACTGCATGTGTTTTAGTAAAATTACTACCACAGAGAGCAGTCCACGTCAATCGTACATGCACACTCACTTTAAACAAATTTATGTTGGTATTATGTACTACTACAACAACTGAGGTCTGACAAACTTTCTTCAACTTCTACTATGTAGGTCCTCCTTCACTGTATATTCCTTCTCTGATCTGATGCCTTGTGTTTAACAAGTGCTAAAGTGTACCTGACTGCTCAGGATTTCTCTCCTCTAAACTAGCCTGCATTAGGGCATATTATGCACCTTTTTACTTTTGAGACTGACAAAAACTAATAAATAATGATAATAAAAAGGTACCCTTGAGAAATCCATAATGTGACTTATTTTATATTAGTATTAAGATAGTCAGACTCGTGGGCTTGACATTAGAAAGACATAATACTATATGCCTTCCATTTTTTTGTCAAGTTTCTTTATGACAAACACACAAGCACTAGTTACATTCACGTTTTATTCTTACCTGTCAAAAGTTTTGAAGCGCATGCCTCTCTAGCCTCTCTAGTTTGAGACAGGAGCACACCTTTTGCTCAGTATGTCGTGGCGTGTCATTCGTATCAGTTCACAGACAGCTAACGTGTTCGTAGTTCATGTTTGTCTGCTGATCAGCAGCAAGAGATTTGTGTAAAGTGCATATACACAGTTCAACTTTGAAACTTGAAGGCTGGCTACCATATGAAAAAACCCTGCTAAAAGGTTGTTGAGGGACAACAATATATAGTGCCTTCAGTTTAAGAAGAAAATGTAAGAGTTTTACTTGAAGCAACTGACTAGCTAAGGTTAATGGCATGCTCATTTCGAAAATAAAACTCCAAGTAGTATAGAACGTAGAAAAAAAGTTTTAGAAATTACGTAGTTTTTAACGATTTCGTAGAATTTAGTGCCTTGTAGGACCTCAAAGTGACAAGTGCAGTGGTCATTTATCAGTTTCTAATTATTGATAGCCAATCTGTGGCTTTTGGAAAATCGTAAACAACGTAACATAATACGTGCTCTAGTATTGACGAGTGGAGAATCCTACTGCTACTCCTACTTCAAATCAGAAAGTGTTTACATGTTTGATTTGATACACAATCTTCATTACAACATTGACTTTAACATTCACTGGTAAGAGAAATATTTTATCGTCGTTATCTTATTTCCATGTATACAAGTTGATAAATATGTGTTACTTCAGGGGTACAGAGACAGAGACGGTGTGTGATCTTGGTCTAACAAGGAGTTTAATAGATATTTGCGATTGGATTTTTATTTCAAAACCTAGAAAAAAAATATATAGTGCGTGTGTGCATCGCTCGGTAAAACAAATATGGTAATGGTAGGTGCAGAAAACACCTTGAGCTGTTTGGTAGGGAATAGAGTTACACCAGTTTCCACTAATCAAGTCATCCACAGCGTAACAGAAATATATTTTTTCTATGATCTGTTTACTTAATGCGAATTATCAATGTATAATTTGATTACATTTTATTATTATTCTTCTCGATCCCCTTGTACTGACTGGCATTCTTAATGCGGCATTTCACGCTTCAGTTCAGTTTCAATTGTAACATATACATGTCTTATGTGTGTGTATACCTCCTTTATATGGCAGCAAGACAATCTTCTATTTTTTGAAGGGTTTCTGCAAGTAACGTTCACGTTGTTGAACAAAAATATTTTTAGGCAGAGATGGTTTATATATCTTTAACTGACTCACAGAGTAAATCCCAAGCCAAACGAGGCTTAAATTAATAGGTATTGGCAGTCTATTATTGTTTTATTGAAGACACGTTTTCACGCAGGCTTTTGTCTTGTAGGAGGAATAATAACGAAAAGATAACATGTTAAATTAAGATTGAGATGCATGCCCATGTACCACAGTACGTGAAAAAATTGCCTCTGTGTTAGGACCTCAGCGTTTTGTGTTTGTGTGCAATATCGCCTCCCCCCAGTGGAATCGAAATACATAGCATCTGACCATAAAGAAGTTCTTATTCTTGACTAAACTAGGTTACAATTCGTAAGTTTCAAGCATTTTAAAGGTAAATACGCTCGCTTACTTTAATTGTTTGTGATGCGGTATCTACAGAAATTAATTGCTTACTTGCATCTTTTCTCTTGTGAGGAGGTATCGTACACACACACACAAGCATATGGTTACAAACACAGTGTGAATTTTTCGTCGCTCTCATAGAAAATGAAATCATGTTGCTTTCATTTAGTCTACTTTTTAAGTGTGCTTTATTGAATGGATACGGTTGTTAGCAGCAACAGCGCACATTCCGGCGAATGAGGAAACAATAAAAATGGCAACGCAAAATGAAAACAAATTGTTTATCGTTAGCCTTAGATACGATTTCAGACAATCTTGATATTGTTAAGGTAGAAAAATGGGTTCACGGGGATGAAAAAAATACTTTTTCAGAATTATTCATTTGCCATCATAGTGTAGGTCTACTGCTCCAAAAAAATTTAAATGCAACTCCACAACATCCTGTCGAATGGATTTTGAGACAGGTGCGTACCAATTTTGGAGTCCCAGTGGTATACTTTTTCCAATTGCAACCCTTGTTGAGCAGGCAACACATCTAGACTGAACAATGTTTTTCTACGTGTGTATAATGTACCTGGTATTCTAAAATCAATCATCCGTCAAAGTTGTACATGTCAAAAATTATGTATACTGACATCCACCTCAATTCTAAAGTTTCTCCTACTTTGCCTGTTTGTAACTCGTTCACATTCACACAGTCTGCGTTTATTATTATTGGGGAAGCATAAAATTCCTGTGTGAAGTGAAGATGAATTCCCCCTTATTATAAATGAACAACCCAAATTTGTCAAACTCTGTTTTAGGTGATCGTTTGACGATGAAAAGTAGGCTAGTATTTACAGCAAGACAAAAATACAAAAGACTTATGGCCAGACTTTGATGTAATTTTGTCCACGACATGCATTATTTTCCAATTGTCAACGGTCCTACTTGTGGAGTCACCACTACCACCACCATCGTTCCTTCGTGTTATATGGCATCAGAGTATTTCTATTACGTACAGGTACAATGATGCAAGAACTACCAACTGCTGCTGTTATATAATCCACAAAATAGACAGGTAAAATGCGTGTATGTGTGTGAGCGCTGGCTTGTGTGTACTATAGTACACTGTTTCTCATCTTACCTCCATCCGTTGTATGAAATGAATGTGACCAGCAAGGTTCTTTCATTAATCCGATATGCCTTTGTGACGGAATGAAGCTGAAGTTGGGTACTACGTAACTAAAAGATTGACTAAAGAGGGGGTGAAATTCCTATTTCGAATAAATTAATTTGTCTTGAAAAATGGTATGTTCTTGTATCAGGAAACGGTCCCAATTCCAATAAATTACCTTGCAGAAATGCAATACACACTGACGCCACATCCTACATGCATCTCACACGTATGACGAATGTATCAAAAACGCATTTTTACAAGCATGACAACATGACAATCCTTTTGCTTTCTATGCAATCTGCAAAAAAAGCACTGCGAAACTGAAACTCGTAAGAAATGCAGCTGCAGCTCATATAAAATTGTGTATTCGAACGCCATGATTCACGAGTGCATGAATATTTTTTTTGTATTCTCTGAGATTGGTATAGGTAAGTAGTGTACCAACGCAATTGAAACTGTTGTAATTGTAATAATCAGCGTCTTATTTGTTCATGTAGACACGTTGCTTTACAAACGCAAGGGTAACGCCTCGTAGTTAAATTTCGTATCCAGAGGTGTAAAATTCAATATTTCTTTATAGATGTACGTGTGCATGTAGAGTTTATCAACTACAATTTAATAATTATTGGTCGAGAGCCAATTAGGAAGAATGATTAAATCGTTGTCTCAAGAGACCATATAAAGCAATGATCCTCTTTTCAACATGAACGCTATGTAGGCACCCCATTCCATATGGCTATCGCTGTAGCAAATAAAATGAGCTTTTTAAAGATTCAACAACAAGGTACAGGGCATTCCTTTTGCGTATGGGCAAAGCCAAGATTTACTACACATAAAAGGTACCTACAATGTAAGAGTTCACAGTAACGATTCTTTATTTGTACAGTATTGTTGTTGTATTAAATGAAAAGTTGCCATTACAATTCTGTCTGACGAGAGCACAGGCGTAAATTTTTCCAAGGAACAATGTGCTGTTAGCTGTTAGTTGGTACCTTCAACCTACCCAATACATGTGTTAAAAATGGATGTACACGAGCCAATCCAAATTTACACTGACAATGAGACTGTGAAACGTACACAACATAACATGACTATAACGCATGAAATCTGGTGTGTATTTTTTTATAATTGGATATAAATTTAATTATGATTTGGCCAATCTATCTGAACAAGGGCGCACATGTAGGGACGATAATAATAAGACACGGCAGAACCTGGGAATTAAGTAGCTCTGCGCCAGCTCTAAATTGTCATTATCTGTAATTTCAAATTTAAAGAATCAAGTGAGTTGTTTAAAATTAGTTGGTTAACTTCTCCGTTTTAATGAACTTTAATTCTCATTCTCACTGGTCAGTTCAATAGACTGAAAGGGTGCGTACTTTTAAACGCCTATCGCATTAGATTGTTTCACAATTACAAAAAGCGTGTGTGTGTGTGATCTGTTCGTTGAATTATGTAAGTTGACTTAAACACTTTTATTTTGCTCTTTTTACAGATATGACGTGAAGACATAATATTTGGTCATTGTCGTTAGTCATCATCATCTTCTAATCTAATCCTTCTACCATCATGTGAAGTGGTCCGCACAAATGTGGAAACGGTTCTTCAGAGGCTACATGTGAAACTACGATCTCATCAACAGACACATCATCGTTTGATTCGTCAAAACATCAACGTCGTCGCCACGCTCCTGATTGATACAATTGTAGTTCGGTCGATGAACGCAAAACGCAAGTATCCCTAGTCCTACCCGTCATTTATGATTCATTAGTTGAGACTCTTTGCACGCGCTACCGAACTAGAAGAGGCTTGAATGACAATAAAGTTTCGAAAAAGTGAGAACAATTTCAAGAATAAAACTCGCTACCATTTTTATTACAACAAAAGCGACCGTCTGGTGTTTGCTTAATTTGTCCTGATACAAATACACCGTAATAATAAGAGAGGAATAATAACGCAAACAATAATAGAATACAAACAACCAATCTAACAATAGAATCCCACCGAGAAAAGATAATCGCAGGTACTCAGTGCCTGATCATAATATCTTTATGTACATGTTGCCAGTAACGTAAAATACATACACGGTGTGTGTACGTGAGTTATTACGGTTTTGAAGACGAGGACGACGTGCGTGGAAGTACGTACTTGTGTGTATGTCGCCAATCGTACATGCTCAACTTGAAGTTTTTTGTGCACTGACTGACTAAGTAATTTTGAAAAGAAAGAAAATCTTCTTTTGAGAAACTGTTTCAATTGAAAACAAAACTGGTATAGAAAATCTGTTTTAACTTTAACCAAATTATCTCTACTGGCACATGCACATGTTACATATTGTTCGCAAGTGAGTTCATTATAAACAATTATCTCTTTTTAACAACTGTGAATCTTCCTAATCATAAAAGTAATTTGTGAAAAGTGTAACTCACTCACTGTGAGAGTCTACTTGTTGACGAAAGGAAAATGAACGAGATTATTTTTTAATGTCCTGCTGTAAAAAAATGCGTACATATTTGAGGTAAAAGCTTGAAAATTTGTTTTTGGCCTCGTGGGATTTCATAGAGATTGAAACAATCATAAATCAGAAGAAGGAACAAAACAAATACAAGAAAACTTTACATGTCAGGATTAATTGTAGTTATCTGCAGTAACAATAACAAAAAAAGCAACAGTGATTTAACCACGCATATAAAGTTAGCATCCTAAATCGAGGACACCAGGATACCGTGCTTGGAGCACCACGAGTACAGGAGGAGTAATCATCTTCAGAAGAAAAATGGCTTCAACGAAGAGTGGAATGTGGAGCATACTCGCAGTGTTCCTTGCTTGTACGATGATTTCATGGAATGAGGTTAAAGGCCATGGCAGATTAATTGAGCCACCGTCACGATCTTCTATGTGGAGGTGAGTCTCTCAAAAAAATAAATGATCCTTGTTATTATTATCATTATTTGGGATGCTTGGCGTTTTAGTTTTAAAACAATTTTAACTGCACTTGTGCTGATGCACGAGGTTAATAATTTTTTCCAACTAAACATATACATCTGCTTGCTTCTCACATGCTTCTATCTATCATCAACGGCATGTCATCTCTCAAACTGTCTACCATCAACTAATGTCCTGTAATTTATCGCTGCTTTAAAAAACTCAAACATTGCACAAAAATGCAGATTGCAGTGAGAGCTGTGTGTGTTGTGTGCCTGTGTAGGTATGTAGGTTGGAAAATATCATAAATGCATAATGTGACGGCGAGGATGATAAACATTTTAATAGGCAACGCAAAGAACAGTTATTCACAATAATAGCAGTTGTGCGCATCCTTCCCAACTTAAATTAAAATTGCATCAACAACTTTTTTCTTTTTATTTTAAAGCTACAGCGAGGTCACGATTTCTATATTGGAAACATTAGCAGGTTGATGATGGTTGCCGCCGTAAAAAGCTTATGACATTGTGATGATAATAGTGCATTTCTTTGTCTTTTGAAGAGGGATGCTAAACGTCAAATTAGCGGAAAATAACAGAATTCGTTAACTTTGAATCTTGGGAATGTACATGTTGTCTAGAAGTTGCAAAGGTTTTATATACTTAAAAAATATGTACATATGCAAGTAATGAAGTTCCTTCAAAACAATGTTACAAAAGACAACTCTCGTAGTAAAAGACACTGTAATAAAATGCAAAATATGTACTTGTACAAAACCTAGCCTAAACCTTTAGTCAACATTAAAAAAACTGCTTATCATCAATTAAACGATAGGAACCTTTTCAGAAGAGCACTTTCTTTGTAATTGCTTCTTGCATCAAGCATGTAAAGTACAATCTTTGTAAGCCAATAAAGATATCTGCATACGAATTATGATTAGCTAAGTGGCCGTTTACTTGTTGCTTTTGAATTTTCAATCAATTGCGTTATCTTAATATTATAATGACGAATCTAGAATTGAGAAACATTCAAAACGATAAATATTAATTTCGTTACACTTATATGGTTCCAAACCGCAGGTGATGTACAGTTGTACAATAAAAGCGTGTGTAATAAGGTATAGACATATTCACTTCATTCAGCTTTATCAATATTCCATTTTAAACGCCCCTGCTGTGGTATATGCTTTCTCTTGAAAGTATACTGGGGTCGCCCTGCCAGCAATTAAACCACAAAGCCACTGAACCCTACAAAGATCTGACATAAGTTGAAATTATTTTCAAATTAGTCGTGTCAAGGAAGGGCTTTTCAATCTAATGAGCCGAGAAATCTTGTGAAATTGAAACGCAGTAGTAGTGATGGCCGTGTGCTGCTGCACATATTCCCTTGCAGTTCATGGCAATCAACAATCTCCACGGGGTAATGCAATATATAGCATGCGCAGTTATGATTAGCTTATCTTTTCAAAAATAGAAACTTATATAAAACATCTCCGCAAGGCAACATTTGACATCACAATACATTAGTGACTGCATACTTCAAAAATAGTTCTTGTTCACATGTTACAAAACCAAGTTGCAACAGCCATATTCTGCTGCAGTTGCGTTTCGCATTTGGTCCTTCACAAATATCAAAGTTTAAACGACTTCAAAAGTCAAAATAACAAAAAAAATCATTGACTGACTGTCAGCTTCAGCTTCGTGGAGTAAGGTCGCTTCTCTTGCTGTTGCTGTTGAAAATTCAAATTCCTTGTAAAAAAGATTGTACATTATCCTTTTTCTTTGTTTACAAGCTATGATGCATTTTTTCCTTTCAGCATTGTTTATTTTCTACCTAAAAACTGCTCCTTATGCACACTTACACGTTTATTGCAAAAAGTGAAGCATCACAGGCAATTAAAGTCCCTACGTGTACCTTTCAGTCAGAATAAAATATTGTTTACAGCTAGGAATTGAAGGTGTTTTGTTGTGAACCTTTTTTCATATTTTACATTTGCATATTCGGAAGCCACATTATAACTTTTTAAGTCACCGTGCTGAACAGGTTAACGGAGAGTGTTATTTAGAGGGCATCTGTTGCTTTATCCTTTCGTTAAAAATAATAGGGTGTCTATTTTTAAATAATCTGCTTGAGTATTACAATGTGTAGCGTAATAAATAATAGTAATGCTTCATTATAATTGTAAGGTATATTTTTAGTGAGGAAAGACCTAGGACGGGTGACTATAAGCGTGTCTGGCTATACTTGGGAGAGGGGAAAATAACGCGTAAAAAGATTGAATTTTAATACAACAAAACCTGAACTCACCTAAATGTATATATAAATATAATAGTTAATGGTAGTGAAGTAAGTATGCATGGTATTGGTATGGTTAATTTACTCTCTACTCACAACTAACACAAATATCGTGAGATATACTGACAACATAAAAAACCGTTGCAGTTTTGCTGTAGTGCATTTCAACAAAAACAACGCCTAAATGTTCTTGAATATTTTTTACTCGCTCAAACTTTTCAAAAGATTGGAGGTACTCTAAACACAGATAGAAACTTGTTGCGTTAAGATATATTAAGCAAATAGCAGTATTATTTACGCAAAATACATGCACACTTGATGATTTTCAACTAATGGAGATAACAAGTGAGTGGAAGAAAACGTATTTTATCATGCTTCCTCTCAGTCCTCTCCACATGTAGAGAAATCAGCAGAAGTTACAGGTAAATGACAAATGTTGTTTATACCAAAGAAATCAATGCAGGTTCATTCATCATTTGCATATTATAGATCACTGTACTTAATTGGCCAATTCCTTGCTGCCTTTTGTATTAGGATGGTTTAGTAACGACAAAAGTTTTACATACAAAATAACTTTTGCCACAAGGTTTGACGTGTGAAAAATGCTACACCACAAGCAAAGTGCAGAAAAGACTGAAGGTGGCATTTGAAATCTAACTGTATGTACCTAGTTCTTCTGTATTATTTAACTGTGCATCTTCCGATGTCAAACGTAAATACAACCTCCTTTGCAGCAATAATACTTGTCATTTTAGTCAAGGAGGAAATGATGGCCCCGTCCTAATCTTGTATTACATTTATTTCCACTAGAAGATGCGTTTTACTTCTTGGATAATTACAGTTATTACATGGCATCAGTAGAAATTCTCGTACTCTCCAAGTTTCTATTGAAACGAAATAGCAGTGATAATGTAAAAATACATAAGTAAAAATTAATGTAGAGGTTGTTTTAACTTTTACTGGTTTCTGACGCCCTGAATGCGACAACAATGTTCTTAATTTGCATTTCATAGTAACACTGCTTCTCGTCACAAGATCCCCTTGTCAATTTACAGAACTTTCTGATATTTTTTATTTACCTACCAATTAAAGTCTAGAAAAAGAGTCAAGGCGTTCTGCTCAGAGAAAACTACCTATGCCTTCGTCCCAACGCTTATAATTATGCCTTTAGCAGGGTAAACATAGTAACGAATGTACAGACAGTAGGGCAGCAGTCTGACCAATCAACCCTAATCACTGAGGAAAAAAATGAAAATCAGATTTCTAATTGTTATTAAAGATGCACATGATGAAGAAAAGAAATTAGCAGTCGTACACTTTACAACTTACAATAGGTATAATCAAATGTAAACATAAAAATATTAGTTGTTTATTTGTAAAAAAAATTGATTGTGCATTTTACAAAAATGCTTATTAAACCACGACAATAGAAATTTCGTTGTTTTTGATATTCCCACTCCCACTTTCATAAACCAGTCGTTACAACAGTATAACCAGTTGTGACTTTTTATCCTGAAAATATATGCACTTTACGTTGTGCTCAGTTTATTTAATTAGTGAATATTATGAGCCCAAAGACCTATTAAACATGAAAGGATCTATAAATTTTTTTTTGATAATTACGATTAAGTGGTGCCACGTCGGCATCACATTTAACCAGTGGAGGTGAATTCCTGATCAGCTCCAATCGGAATGTTTCCAACCAAAGAATTAGGCGTACCCTTAAATCTTAAACGGCACGCAAAAAACCGTGCAGACGTAAATAATTAATGGGTGATACTGTACGTACAAAAATTTTGATTTTGTTACGCTTGTGTTTCATGCTATGCAAATGTACTGGTGGCGGTACATTTGAAAAAATCTGTGTTTCTATGTTGTTGTACGAATGTGTTCATGTCCTTCACTGATAATAAAAAGGAAAGTGAAGCGTTCATGAAAACTTCCCATCATTTACCAGCAAGATTACATTGTAAAGAAGTAAAACATTTTATGATGTGTTTGTACTTGTTACGCGCTGTATAAATGCTTAAAGGTAAAACAAGCTGCTAGTCGTAGACGGTGATCTGATGAACAGGGGATTATAACAAAATGCCGGAAGTTGTGAGCTAGTTTTAGTTAATGTAAACCGTACCTCGTAACGATGAATCATAAAAAGACCGTGTGATCATTTCTTATTCATTGCTTGTCGATGGAGTATGGAGTTTACTGCTATGCACATTTTAAATTGCTGCGAATTGCTACATGATTGCCCTTATCATTGGCGCGTTGCCCTGCACTTGGCGATGGTTACTACTACTCAACTTTCGCAATTCATTAAAATTTCGACAAAAATTTTGTGGAATGGTTGTTTCTTAAGGTTAATGAATAAGAAACCTATGCACTATGTAGAAAGTATATTTATTCAACATTAATTTCCTGTTTTATTATTCCAGCACTTAAGTACGCATAGTATATACGCCTGCTTAAGCTCTCTTTTCGCATTCTATTTATTTGCACATCCTTTTGTAGTAGTACTGAAAGTGGAACAATATAACAATAACAATAATAATGGGAGGATTAATGTATTAATTTAAAACTGCACCAAAAATGTACATTTGCTTAGGGATGCCTATATATAGACAGAAAATCCTTCAGTTTTGCAGATGATTATTGTATTCGCAAAATAGAATTCTGTTTACCTCATTTGTAGAGGTAATAAAGAACGTGGCCGTAAACCTTAATTATCAAATGCATCATAATGAAAAATTAAATTACTTAAATGAACTAATTTACTCTTTGGTTTATATGCCTTGACTGTCGTAAATAGACAAGAGTGAGTATATTAGAGAAGCTGCAAAACGTCACTGTTTTATTGTCAGTGGTGATTAGTTGCCAAATGTCAAGCGCAATTTTTCTTATTTGGCTGTAGTGCAGCAATAAGCCGATGCGATATGATATGAGGTATGAAGTGTTCTATTTCTCACACAGACGTTGAAATGGCGAAATCTGCGTCATATCAGTAAGGATTTTTTGCAGAATAGGTTTGTCGGTATTCATTACAGTTCATTAAAGTATAAAGGGTCGCGTCTTTTCTAAGAGGCCACGTGCAAAATGACAACTGTATTACATTGTTTAGCTACAGTTGTAATAATGCCGTAGTGGCAAAAACAAGTCGTGAGCAGTAGCGTTAATGTCGTTTTATTTATGCGCGTTAATGATTGCTAGCAAAATTGACATTTATGATGATGCCGCTGCTGTGTGCTGCTGTTGCCATTGTTAGCTAATCCGTAGTTTATTATGTGCATTGCGAAACCCATTACCGTGCTAAATTTATAATCCTTACCTACGCCACTGCCACCCACTAGGTATTGCCACTCATTTCAGCCTTCTCAGCCACTTAAAAATCATCGCAGATGTGTGCACATGCGAACGAATTGATGATCATGATTCGACTTTTTTCTCCCTATATTAATTTAGATATGGTTTCAACACAACAGCGAATGGACCCAAACCAAACGAAGCCGGAGGAACATATGCACAGGTAAATTTTTAAATCCTCCTCACAATATCTTGGTGGTTGAAGTTAATTAAGCTTTGTTTGAATATGCATTTTGCACTGGTGAGTGGTGAGATATCTGCTAACGAAACGCATCATTTCTGTTTATTTTCAGGGTATAATCGTCCGAAAATACCGTCAGAACTCGATTATTCGAATTAAAGTGGAATTGACAGCAAACCACAAAGGCTACTTTGAATTCCGCTTGTGTCCAAACAATAATCCCAAGAAAGTTGCCAGTGAAAAGTGTTTGGATAGGTTTATCCTCAAACAAGCAAATGGAGAGGGACCAAGGTGAGATATTTTATTTATGTTCAGTTTTGGGCCTCCGTGCTCAAAAAATGCATGCATATAAATGCAGTTTGTCTACCTAGTTTTTTTTATTATATACCTGAAAGTCAGGAACAGTCGTACTATTAATATCGTACCTATCTATACATCACCAATATACAATGTTGTATGCCCTCTTCAATGTTTGCAATATGCATGCATTGTTTCCTGGAAGTTCAGTTGAAAGGGGTTCACTTGTTCACATTAGTGTGAGGGTGCTGTCATTTAACATTTACTGTTTTAGACAGAGGGGGTTTCAAGCATAAAAAATGGCAAAAGAACACAAAAGTACATTTCAATATTTTTTCTTTTGATTTTTTCCCCTTCTAGGTATTATCCTGGCGAGGGCACAAAAGTGTTTGAGTCTAGATATTTGTTGCCGAAGGATATGACTTGCACACAGTGTGTGCTGCAGTGGAGGTATATTGCTGCCAATAGTTGGGGAGGACCTTGCCCTGATGGAACCAAAGAAGGCCTTGGTTGTGGCCCACAAGAGGAGTTTAGAGCGTGTTCTGATGTTGCCATTTACGATGATAAAGGCTATGCATCGGCTGAAGAAACGGAGGACATTGACGATAAGGATGAAGAAGACAATACTGTTGATGTCGGTAAGTATAGAATGAGATGGTTTGAAAAAACCATAAAACCTCTGCAACGGCTTCAATTTTATGTTCAGCATCAACAGTGCCTCGTGTGCAACGAAATGTAGAGCCTCAACTTAAAACAGTATTAACCGCTTTGCAATAGGAATACTTATTGTGATTTACTTGTTTGTCGGCTTGTAATATAATGCAAGACGAAGGATCTTTCTTATTGTTTACTTGAATTTATACAAAGAAAAGAGGATAAATTCTTGTAACGAAGTGGAACGTCATGCTACATTCTGTCACATATATAAAAATGCACGTTAGGATTTCAAACAAGAACACAGTTATAGATATTCTCAAAAAATCATCTGAACAAAATGCATTGCCGATGTGTCTGCTCAAAACAAAAAGTGTATATGTAAGAATAAAGTGACTTAAACTGAATTTTTAATGATTTCTACAGATAAACTGGAAGGTGACAAGACATCAACAGAGATCTCAATTGATGAAACCAAGGATAAGTCAGAGCCATCCGTATGGCCATTTATTATGGCGCTCATTGCTCTCATGTTTGCTGCAATCGGCTTTGGCTCTTTGTTGGGTTGGTTCTACCGAAAAGAAATTCTTCAGTTTGTGAGCGACACCATGAACAGAGCGAGAAGGAAAATTGGATCCGGTGATGGGTTCGTTGGAGGTCAATCAGGTCCACCGGTACCACCTCCCCGACACAAAAAATTTCACCCAATTAACCAAACAAACGGAAAAGGCGAAAAGCGTCACATAACACCTGATGTGATATCTCAACCCATGCATGTAACAATAAATGGATTGGCTGTATAAAAAGTATTGGCGTTTCCCTAACTTTTATGCAACTGTCGTTTAAAATCCAGAACCCTCATGTCATACTGGTTTATTTGTCATGTCACTTTTAATCCTATTTTAAAACCGGACTGAATAGACGTTAATTTATATAAAATGTTTAAATATTGTAAACCTTTTGATAATAATGAATGCTTTATTTTTCGTACAACCCTGATTTCACCAAAATTGAGGGCTGTATGAATCACTGTGAATTTGAAAACCCTGTTGTCTTACATGTACAAATAAATGTAAGTGCATGCGTGTATGAATGTAGTACATTTTATGTATGAAAATATTTTATGTAGTGATTGCGAGATAAAACAATAGTAATCAATCCTATATTCATATACAATGTCACCTTAAACAGAATATTATTATTAACGATCACGATTTTACTTTGTTTGTATAGATTATCGTATTTTAGTTGCTAATTATATGTTTTGCATGTAATATATATAAATGTAGCATTCATCGGTTGTAATTATGTTTTAGTTATTTGAATATTAAAATAAAAGTATTATAAAATCGGACTGGTCACAAACTTGTACGTAACTTTTTAACTGCTGCATTACCAATATTTCGCTGAAACTATAACAACCTTGCCAGGACAAAGGATAATATTCACGACAAAATAATGTCAAATGTATGTGGAAACTAAATTCATCGTACACATTGATTACCGTATAGTTAAATCTATACAATCAAACTTAATTGCTACAATTATGTTGACATTTAAAATCATAAAAATCATTAAAAAATATTATCTGCACAAACAGACACATTCAACTTCTCGTTCGTCTCTTTGTTCACTCACAGTCTATGACTATGATAGCATTGCCCCGAAAAATACTGCGAAACCGCATGGTCATATGGATAAACACAGAAATGAGTTGTTGTAAATCAGTATAGTCACTAGTCGCAACTACCAAGTATTTCTGGAGTTTACAAAACTTATTTTTGCCAATTATGGCATGGCAATGTAATTAAAATTTCAGCAAACAGGACATTTAGTGAAATTTGTGAACTTGTCAATGCTGTTTTCGTAATAAAGAGACTCCAATGCAGTAGCAACATTAATCCCGTATAATCTCGATATCGTAATTAACTGCAAATATTCATAATGAGGTTGACCCTTGCATTGATGAGGAAAAAAATGCCGAAGGGCAACATTTGGCTAGGGTAAGTGATCTTTTGAACATTTAATGTGACGTCAAGTGGATTTGAAGATTAGTTTGAAGTAGTTTAGTTTGCCAACTAAAATAATATGATGAATTTATGTAGGAAAAACCGACTGGCCCATCACATTTATCCTTTAAACATTGAACGGATGGTAAAACGATTGCAGTTGGAAGAAAATAACATGCTACTCCTGCGTCATCCATATCTAACTAAGGTAATTAATAATACAAGAATCATTCATCGTTGAATGGTTAACATAATAAGTATAATTTATATCATATAATGTATTAATGTTGTGACAGTCAACACGATATGGGATCATTTTACCACAACAATAATAACTTTGTAGTATTTTATATTTTTTTAAAAATTTTTATTGCTGGCGATCATTTTAAAGTAAATCTCCACTGAAAATAAATAGCTAAATCTGTCCAAAAAGCATTCTAGTGTGTAATTTGAAACATTAATTTTAATACTTCCACTGCTTGATATCTGTCATATGTGGTTTTGGAATTATAGGAGCAAGAAAAGCTTTACAAAAAGGAGACTAATGAACCCTTTGAGCAACTAAAAATTACCAAACTGGTGGAGGCGTCGTCCAGAACTCGACCCAGTGTCAGGATGGAAAGTACTTTAGGTCATTTACTCTGCGGAGAGAAATGGGGTGTATAGCTTGGTTTGCATTTGTAGTTTATTGTAACCTTTATACGTAATGTTTATTAGGAACTTACTTGATGTTTAGATAACGTACTTGTGTATGAATTTAAATGAAAGAATTAAAAATGTAAATAAATATTCATACCCAAACAAAATGGCTGCGGTGTCGTACCATACCGATCATAACTTGATGTACACAAACACAAGTGCACATGAAGTGCACATGGTGGTTTGAAGTTTTAAACATTTTAGCTGCCACTACAAAATACAAACTAATATCTGAAAGACGAATATTTATACATACTATATATATGTAACGTGGCGAGGTAGTTTTATTTTACAGGTAGAACCGTTCTCCAAACATTAGCCTATGCGTAAATATTAGTCACTGTAGTGTAGTAATATCAATAGCCGATTTAAGTAAGAGTAATTTTCTTATCACTTACTCATTTGTAGTTGAAAATCTTGAACAATCATCAGTGATTTTTGATGATTATTTGGTTTACATTATATCAAATCTGATTTCAAGTTTAAGTTAATTATGCCCATCTTGCGGTTTGGCAATTACACGTTCAATACGGATCAGGATGTGTAATAAATGAAAAAATGATAAAGCTCATATTAAATGGTTTGTTTGTTATTTATTTTCAGTTTTCAAAAGAAAAATGGCTTTTACGAAAACAGCAGGAGATAGTAATAAATGAATTAAACAGTGAAAATATATTATCAAATTTCGCATGAATATTTTCTCACAATTTGTTGCATATATAAGTTAAAACAATAATTAAGAAGACCAGTTTAAAATCCTTACATACTAATAATACTCTAACGGCACTATAAAAAGTACTGTTTATTTCTGTGTAATGCTATCATAGTATATCTCGGCGCTGTTTTGTAACTAAAATATCAATTCTTCGTTTAAAATCCCATAAATTCCGAATTGGCGCGTAGCTATAGACCTAAGCTTGTTTTTGTATCTTTGGTAATATGGCAAAAATGTTCAGTTTTTTAATTCAGATCGTTCGGCACATTCGTTTACCATGTGGGCAATCAGAAAACTTCCCCGAGTTTGAGCTCGTGGATTTGGGAACATTCTGGTTATAATCAGATGATCCACTTATCGCTTTTGTGGAATTCAATTCCTCATTGTGCCTTGGATTACTGGAAGAATCGTTTCCATTCTTTTCTTTTTTAGGTTTTCTCATTTCCAAAATTCGCCGATGGACGGCATCCACGCATGTTCTTTCCTCTTTCCGTTCCATCTTGACTTTGTATTGAACGTTTTAAAACATAAGTACGGTGAAGAAAAGTTTCCCTTTATGAGATAGTTGAGCAATTATTGTTGACTGTCAAATAAAAAAAGTAAAAGTGTAAGATACAATACCATCAAATTGCTAAAAGAACGGATTTGTTTATACTCTTTTTGTTTCTAGTTTTGACCGATTAAATATGCATACTTCATTTGTTTTCATGACTATAAATGAGAACTATTTGCAACTCGACTACGAAATTTGACCTTTTAATTAAAGAGAACTAATAAGTCGTGAATCCTTTGATTTGTTCCTACTACAAATATGCATACAAAATGCACGGGAATATGTTCTTAGACTCATACAATCACACGATCCAATCCCATGCTATGGTTGCGACAGCGAAATGGAAAATAGGTCAAGCGGCGTGATGGATATCTTTTAAAACAAATTGCCGACTCAGTTCCTAAGTATGCATAGTGCTTCTCAGATATTGGCACATGGAAGAATCATGCACATGGTACATGATCATACAAACTATTTGACTTAAATAGGTAGCGGAAACATCAACGATCAGTCAGAATGTACCAGCATCATATAAATCGTCGCAAGGTAAGATGTAATGCTGGTCTACGCGTCTGATGATAAAATGTAACAACGCACCAATGTTTCATTAAACCCCCGTGTTGTCTGCTTTATTGGTGTAGTTTATCCTATATATCCTCTTTAGCAATTTTATCCACGGTGCGGCTGCCAGTTGACCTAAAGAAATCAAGATACAATCCTTCTAACTGTATGAAGTAAACAAAAATGAAGACACGTGAAAAATACAAACATTTAAAACTTCATCTATGTTTCAAGTAATTAATTTGTTATATAAATAAGTATTCGTTAAAATTTACCAATTAAAGTATGCCTTTGATGCTCGAAGTATACCAGGGATTTGAAGTTAAATTTTAGTACAACTGGTTTAAATCAACGGAATTGCCAAGCTCTCAAGGGCTTCTGGACTTCAGCTGACAAGCTGTTCAGATTACCGCTGTAGTCGCTGTGGACGCTTAGTATACACTGTACACAAACAAGTATGCATTACAAAACACAAACAAGCCAGCCAAGATGTTCGTCAAAGCCGCAAAGGGAAAGGCAAGACGGTAACTGAAATTGAAATGGAGAGTACAAAAGGGTCGATAGATTCGTTGGGTACATTGGTACGTTACATATAATGCGAGTATGACTAACATTTCTATCGAAAAAATCATTTTGGTGTAGTGCATAACACATTGGCGATGGTGAACAATGACGAGCTGATGAAGTTTTAGTTTTTGGCTTGATGATGCCTCTTATTTACTTGTAGAAGCAATTCTAATTTTGGAGGATAAGTGATAGAAATTTGATTTTGAATAGCACAGGCAAGCATACGATCAAGGTAGGATGCTGATTTGTTTATAATTGGCTACTACCGTTAACGTATTGATACCATTAATTAACAAGAAATTATTAATTACTTATTGGTCAACACGAGTCAATTGTCGATTCGATAAGATAAAGCGTCCCAGCGGTATGTCATAGCCGATCGAGTTGATATGTATAAAAAATAAAGGATATGTAAATAAAATGAACCATTCCACCTCTACTGGGGGAGGCGGATAGATGTGTTGGGTTCACATAAACCAACGCTCTAATTGAGTGCTGTATGACTAAAACATAAGAAAATGGAAAGATCAACCTGGGATCATTTTATGGCTTAACTGTCTATTTTTGCTTACCGAGCCAATACCAAATGTAAATGAGACTTCACGTTTATAGTTTCTACCCTACTGTAGGGTCCCTACAACATTTATGCGAAATTCATAAATATTAGTTTCTAAACAAAATATATTTAACTATATATAATTTATTTTGTACTATCGTAGAAGCCTGCAGTTGGGGTTTCCCTGCTCAAGGACAATGAAAATGAATGAAATGTATCATTTGTACAATGTGTTCAATCATGACATATAATTGAAGAAATTCTGTTCAAACTGAATTTACAATCTAGTACTAATCAATTTTTTATGGACATTTCAAAGTTTTTACATTTATTAAAGTTGTAATATTATATTTTTGGCTGTTTTGATTACGCAGTCAGTATAAACATCTGTAAACAGATTTGTAAATTAAACATTTTTACGTAAATATCTACTTGCCTAGATCTAGATCGAAGATTAGAAGAACTACAACGTATTCTAAATTTTAATATATAAACAAGTGTGAATTTATCTACTTTGATACAACAGACAGAATCAGCTGAAACATTAAAATTCCAAGTTGCAATTAGTCCTATGCCAAAAAAGTAACTACTATTACGTCAAAGAGCTTTCTAGTTTCTCTGTGATGTAAAAATCGATCAACAATTACAGTTAAAAATCACACGTTTGTTCCTAGGACTGTGAGTGACTTCCTTATGACATCGCGTTGTCCTAAACCTCAATCTAAATATCCATATTCGTCAATGGGTACCGAAATGTCAAACTCTAAATATAATTCTAAATCTTCAATTGGTACAAAGCAGTCGCACAAATACAAGTACGTCGCTCCCTAAAACAATTAAATATAAATTAGTTGACTTGTACTTATTACAGCACTGTACTCCTAATGATGAATGAACTTAGAAAATGGATAAAAGATATTACATGTTTACCTCATAAAACGAATAACGGTGCGCAATGAAGTACGTAATTGCCAAGTAATGAGTTATAAAAAGAATCATGACTGATAATACGAACGAAGGTGATGTCCTCGATAAGGATGGACAATTTATGAAGTAGAAATGAGCAATTTGAGCAGCAAGACCGGCGAGTAGTATTGAAAACGGGAAGTCTTCAAATGTCAGAAGTCCGATGCAAATTCTGACAACGACCTAGGATTATTAATATTATGTGTATTTATCGCATTTCAATAAAAAATGCTTTTTTGTGTTGATGTCGAATAGATGAAGTTATATTTCTGTGAGGGATTTCACGAAAAAAAATATTATAACTCTTACCCAAGTAACAGTTTTTAAAGCGGCAATCGCTTCTTCAGAACATTCGATTAGTTCTAAAAATTGTCTCCACGCAGCTGTTATTGCGTTCAGAATGCGATTAAAATTCGCCCACACCACTACAAAGCTATAGCTCAACAAAAGTAGAAACATGGTGATAGTAGTGGACAGATCGACTACAAATGAATAAAATAGTTATATTTTAACAATCAATTATACATCTAAGCACTCAATTGAACAAAAGCACGGTATCAAAGTGGGAGGCTATGGTGGAAAAGGGACCCTAAATTAGGGTTCCAAGTACATAACAGAATGACACACACGTCCCTCTATTTACGCCTCTGCCAATGGCTCACCACTTGACATTTAACACCTTAAAATTACAAAAAAGTAGTTACTTGGATATTATTCCTTTGTTCCCCAACGTAGTCTTGTACAGTGGAGGCCGTTCTTGTAGTTCAGTGATCTGTACAATCTTCCAAACCTTCAAAAGTTTTATCACCTTTGCAAAAATACAAAAGTTTTGACAAATCTGATGTCATAAACGTGCAAACCGAAAATCCGATGTTGTATAACAAGTATTTTCAAGCTACTCACAAAACTTTCTAGGAAGAAAGGTAAGTTGGAAGTCCAGTGATTTTCGACACTCAGGTTACGGGTTTGCAAACAATGCTGAGCAACTGCTGACTTTCATGTGCTTGGGAGGTAATTCTAAGGTTTAAATATAAGTTGATTACAAGTCCCTAATGTCATTAATTAATATCAACTAAAGTTCCGTTTTTAGTTTCATTATACTCAACGATAGTACACTAGTGTTAGTTGTCCTGGAAGTACTACAAACGTAAATAGCCCCAGATAGATAGGCTTTCATACAGCCACAGTGTAGACAATTTTATTGTACAATTAATTCAATTTTGATTGTAGATTATAGTTTAGTTGAGTCATGTGGCATGCGTGCTTTATGACTTATGACTATGAATGAGTAACTGTCCACCTTTTACCGATATATTATTTGTATGCATAATGCTGTACGTAAAATGGAAAACTTACATAATATGCTATGCTATTACCTCTAGTAAAATACGTTTTTATTGTTAAAAAATCGTTTTACACATACGCCTGTATATTTATCATTTTTTTAGTCAGGGTGGGGCAGCGCACCAGCGTAGAATAGTAGCATCGCTGAAAGCAAAACACAGATGTACGTTTTCTCCAGCTCCCGTTTGAAGTTTGAACTTATTCACCATAATATTATTGCTGCTTCATAAAAACTAAATTAGTGGGTCTTTCTGTTGCGTTGCTGTTTTAGGAATTTATGCTGTCTGGTGCAATACACATTTTCAATTTCCAAGGGACCGAAATTCAAAAATACTCATAATAATTGGAACACAAATTTGGTAGCAACTTGAAGATAATTAGTTGACCTTCAATGTTTTGTTAGCCCTTTTTAAATTAACTTCACTGTTTTCTTTAAAGAGTGCAAAACCGTTGGCGAATTTTAATATGAACACTCAATGTTAGTACCGTATGATTCCCGCACATAACAGTAACAAGAAGACCGACCGCCCTAATTGTAACCGTATTCAATATGCGGTTATTGCGGTTGCACATATTTAAAGCCAGTTTTATGTAGCCAATAGGTCAACTTCTATTGAAATTTTTTTATTCGTAGTCGTAGTTTTTAAAAGCAGGTGATTAGATGCTCCATTTTATTGTTACTTTAAATAAACCAGTTTAAAAATTTGGAAGTCTGGAGTCAGTGGATATCGAAACGTAACTGTACTGTTCAAGGAAACGTAAAAGTTATCTTAAATCATGTAAGCAAGATGAATTGTTATGTAATGACACGAAAAAGTGTATTTTGTCCAATGTCATTCATATAAAATATTTTTAAAATATGAAATATTTTAGTATAAAATGTGACAAACCTTTCTTGTTTCCGCAAATTAGATCACATAACTGGCAACCAATATAATAACGTTTTAACTATTAGCTACAAAAATCACAGGAACCTTATTTCGGCGTATTATAAATCTGGAGTTTAAATTGACGACATCAACTGAAATTACTTTGTTTTTTTTACATACTTTTACATTATATGAAAATCTCATAAAATAAAAATAAATTATGCCATTGTTCTTCGTAGTAAAAGTTTTACTCCATCAATGATCTGGAATGGAATGGCTATTAGCAAAAGGGTCGTGCTTTTTAGGTGCTTAAAACTGATAAAATAGGTAGGTATTTATGCACCTAAAATCATTAAAATAGGTAATTAAAAAGGCCCTTAAACCTAAAATAGGTGCTTAAAAATGCGGTTAAACGGAGTATAAAACCTTCAAAAAGGTGATTATAGTTTAAAAAATTAAATTTATCAATTGAAATTTCGATGCACATCGTTCTGCTACTCTTCATATTATTTAATTTCCTGGCATTTCAAAATAATATACTACATACATTTTAGTATTTTTCGTAGGCATCTGCAGGACGAAAACAAAACTTTGTGCATACTAAAACTAGACAGAAGTCAAAGAACGCGAACGGTATTTAAGGAACCAAGTAGGTGCACGATCCATTCATTAAATTGCATTTTGCAATTATGCATTCAATTTGAACTTTCCCATAAGAATAGAGGAGACCTTCATCAAAGCATTGAGATCAGGATTCTAGTATAAAACTGCATTCAGTATCGCCTGTATCCAAATTCACACTTACTTGTTAGATTCCCCGACTTATGATTACGTCAATATTAATTACATTTAAACAGCAACAAAATTGTGCTGCAAAACAAAATGACAGTTATTACAAAAGCTGTACTTCTGTGCATTCCTCTGCTAAATTGTGTTTTACGTTGCATGTGTAGAATGAAGGGATATTTTGTATTTGTTTGTTATTACTTCATATATTGAACTTACATGATATTAGCTGAAATTATCCATGTATTTTCAGAAATCATCAAAAAAGGTACTTAAAAAATGCAAAATAGGTGTTTAGGTGCTTAAACCTCAAAATAAGTGAAATAAGAAAAAAATAGGTGCCTTCCAGAACGCCTAAAATGTCGTGATATATCCATATAATAAATAATAAACATGAACTCGATAGCGTGAACTTACAAAATAGTTGGAAACCTAAGAAACACGACCCTGGCTATTATAAATAAAGTTCTAATGTTCAAAATATGTTGCATTGAAATTTATTAGTAACCGGGGTGGGCATCAAAGGTATGCATATCGCTGACACATCTACAGACCAATGTTTGTTCAATCATCTACTGCGTGGTTTCAACACAGTTTGACTTTGACCACAAATTTAAATTCGGGGTAGTTAAAATTTGAGAACTTGTAACACAAAAGACATTTCACTATTTAATTACGTGGTTAAATTTACGTGCAATTGTCACAATTAAATTGTGTGACAATAATGAAAGCGGAGGGAAGTATTGTCAAACGATATCAATTATTCTGAGAATAATTTTTTTGTAATGAACTCTGCTTTTGGAAGAACAATAGTAAAGAATGACATTGGCAATTGGAAAAGACCTTTATATTACGAAGTTTTTATTCGTTTTTTATATTCTTTTGTTCCCATCAACTTGTAATAAAGAGATATTTAGTTAGACACTCAACATCATTTTTAACTGCGACGTTTCGGCTTCCTCCGATTAAAATTAGTACTTTATGTCGGGGTTTACTTTAACAATCAAGTCTATATACGTGAAACATGGAAGCATAACGTCTCATCTCCATTTGCAAAGCAGTAAATAAACTTTACAACGGAAGCTGAATACCAACTACCATAATAATTTGGCTATTTATTTGACAAGTACGACATTGAAACGAGCATTAATAGTGGGTCTAATTAATACACTATGCAAGCTCAAAAAGTTGCTGACGACAATATATCTTAGCATGCCGTTGTGGAACGTCTTCACTTCGGCTGTACAGAGAAACGTATTTTAGGGTTTGGATTGTCGATGGTCGTACCACCACAGTGACAGTGAACGTATATCCTCTGGTTGGGTCTAGGTAAATTGCCCGGGAGGAAGAAAGCCCGGCGGGGTCAAAAAGCCCGGACGGTGAAAAGCCCGTTAGGAAATAAGCCCGGAAGGTAAAAAGCCCGTGAGGTAAAAAGCCCGTGAGGAAGAAAGCCCGGACGGCATAAAGCCCATGAGG
>JAHZNE010007603.1:0-12814 GCA_027744055.1 Callyntrura sp. NNG-2020 | reverse complement strand
GCACAGCTTCAGAACGGAGGTGATCCATTTAAATACAATTTTTCGGGCGCCTTAAACACACAATTTAAAGGCTTAAATTGGGGCGGTATATTCACAGGCGGTTACTTCTATACAACGCTCCCATCAACTACACTCCAACATCCATGCAATAAAACATTTGCGTTAAATTTTACCGTTTTCAAATATTACTAAAGAGTAGGAATGCAAACAATACAATGTTGTAGATTATACGCAAACAAACTAGGTAAGTACGGGTAATGTAATGGATGACATGAGATTGTGAGTAGAACTGTACTTACTCTGTACAAAGTACAACAGTCATTTTAGTAGTCATTTAATGTTCAACATAAGCAAACAGTACATATTATAAACTACAAAAGTTAGTGTATTTTATTGGTTAACAGAGGTATAAAAATTTACTTATGCTGCAGATGGCAGAAGACATTTGCTTTACATTTTCTTGGTCATTAAAGTAATCAGTTAAGAATTGTTTTTACCTCGATTCATTTGAAAACTATTTTCGTTGCAAGTTTATAACTATGACTTGATGTTACGTGACGAAACTACGATGTTATGTAGTGCATCAATTTCCTCCCTGAGATCATTTATTAATCGCTCCAGATCTTTTCTTGTAAGCAAAGCACTTTCGGCAGTTATCGTGAAAAATATGTTGTTGTCACAACTCATGGCCATAAACGCTAATCCTGTGGAAGAGTTATATAACTTAATACTTGAAGAAAATCAAATGAATCATAGTGTTTTAATTATTTTTTCATCCAAGTCAAACCAGCGTACCTGAAATTCCAGCAAGAGACCCAGCGGCGAGCTGTGCAGACACAATTTTACCGTCATTTGCATCCAGTCGGATATCGGAGAAACCCATAGGGAAGCTTGTCAAACCGCCAACATTAACACGATTTGCAGTGATCAGTTCACAAACGGACGAGAATTGTTGTCCAAGCGTTTTTCCAAAAAAATGCAATAACCAAGGTATGGTAGACGATTTTTGGTTTTTAATCTGTCGGTCCAAGTCTCGTACCCGCAACGTGCGGTCTGCGAAATCACCCATGGGCAAATCGACCTGTGCACCAGTTCTTTGGAATAACAATGACATACGTGGATTATTTCATAACTTTTACAACTTTTGTAATTTCGTACAAAATATAAATTATATTATATGTAATTAAGTAGCTTAAAAATCAGAACGAACGCATGATTGATCAAGGCATTGGGATGTCGTGGCAAAGGCAAAGGGACAAAAAACGCCTCCCTTTCATTGACTTCCCCTTTTGCTTTAGCATAAGCAGCCATACTGGAAGATACTGCGGCAAGTGTAACACTAGTGAAAGAGACTCCTAGCCCATCTTTGATTTCCTTAATTTTTTGAATAGGAATGGAGTTGGTTCTCCCATAAATCTGCTGCCACGATTTTTTGCTATCCTGAATAGTGAAAGGACTTTTCCTTGCTCCTTTGATAAAATATTCTGCCACGTCGTGCATTAGGCGGAGAGGGAATGTAACTGCATACCACAGTCCACTCCATTTATCACGTTTAGCGTACACGGGGGTGGGTAACACAATATCTTTCATAGACGTCTGACACACTCCATCAACAAGAGAGTACAAGAGGGAAAAGCCATCCCCTAACGTGTGATGCACTCTCAAGACCATGGCGGTTTTAATTCCGTTTGGTAAGTCGGGATCATGATAATTGTTCACAATGTACGTTTCCCACGGGCTTCTGTACTGCTGAAATCGTTTGTTTAGAAGCTCTTCTATCAAGTCACTATGCTCCTGCACGGTGACAATGTCATCGTCACGCTTCCCACAATCGTGTTGTTTGACATGATTTCGGATGTCAAAATGAGGGTCGTTCTTCCAGAAGGCAAAACCTAACCAGTTCTCTACATACTGTTTATACTCCGGATACAAAACCTTCCCCGTTCCTTTGTTTTTCATGTTCACCATTCGAGTGTATCTTTTTTGAAAGTCGGATGCGGTATAGTGTCCTTGAAACACAATTGAAAGTACTAAAGAACAACGTGGCGCTTTCGGAGAAAAGAGCTCTGCAGAGAATAAATTTCCTAGAGGATTTACAACTTCAATTAAGTCAGGGCGGAAAATTTTTGCCAGTTTGATGATTACAAATCTTAACAAAAACACTGGAGCACTTGTCGTGTACAAAAATACTATTATAAGCATAGCAAAACCTCCAAATAACAATAAACCCACTTCCTTAAAAACGCGGGCAGCAATAATGCCTACCATATTGCTTTGGTGCTGACGCATGTTTAGTGGCATTTTAAATACTATTTTCTTTCTTGCTAGTATTATATGCCTCCTGTCTCAACGATACTTTCTGTTAAACAAACGATTATTTTTTAGTCATAATGCTTCATGCTTCACGTGAATTTGTTGAGAAGTTTCAACTTTGAAAAATGCTATCAGTCTTTGAGGATACATGTCTAGTAATCTCAGAAAGTGTTCATGTATGATATGTACAATTCCACGTGTTTTTTCTGTGTAAGAACTCTTTACATCTTTTATTGTACGGCAGGTCGTGTGCTTGTATGCAAATGGTGAACATCCCTGAATTTGTCAATTTCCATTAACATTTCACGTTAAGCAAGGGCATTGTATTATTAGTATTATAGGGGAAGGTTCTACAAAGTTCATTATTATTTAATTACGTTCTCCGATGGGGTGTAATGAAAATATTACGTATCTAATGTGTATAGATTGTAATTTTGCATTTAAACCGCCTCTTTTAGCTTGGAATACTGCTCACGCATGTGCGAGCTGCATCATCAACTTATCAATTTTCTCATACAACGTTTTTCTTTAATTAGTGTACTAATTTGACTTTGTTTCCATCTCCTTGTATCACAGGCGCATCTTTTTAGTGCAAGACAGTTTATTGCACATAATAAAACTTGCGCGTATCCCAATGCCATATCTCTGCTGTACTTGTAATGCGGTATATGAGCAAAAGGGCAGATATTTTGTACGAAATTCTTCATGTCACGTATATAAGCATTATGTAAGAAAACATGTGATTTTATTTGCCACGCGAAAAGTTCTTGTTCACATTCACATGTATTTCTTCAACACAATCTACCTTTTTCTTAAATGACATATTGTGTTCTTTTCAGAACATAGGCTAAGCGCCCTTGACATACTGGGCATGCCAGAACAACATTTTCCATGCAAAACTATGAAACATTAATAATTGCTACGTCTACAATAAACCATTTAGCATGAAGCCAGGATACGGTGAAGAAGGAAATGCTGTATCATTTGTATATACTTCGGTTTCGTGCTAATGGATTCATTGGCCCATTTCGTAATACCTAGTATCAGCAGAGCATACGACGTGTCAAGTCATGCGTGCAGCTACTTGCATTGGGTATAACATGTCACTTGTGTTGGGATATTTGAGTATAGTTTCAATGTTGATAACAGGATAACCATTATTACTCATCCTCCATCGCATTGCCTATATAGAATATGCATTTCTCCAAGAATATACTAAAACACTGAATGAAGCCAAAATAGTCAGTGACTTTGCACATTTATACGAAACATTTGTTTTTGGTTCGGATAAGCACACTACTACTAGTATGTACTAATTATCATAAAATTAAGTAATATGTAAAGTGAGATGTGTGAGATTAGTAATGTTTATGCATCCAAGATGTATTTTCTGGAATAAACGTGGTGACTTGCAATAAGACACGACATAGAATCGACATGAAGCGAAACACAGAAATAAAGAAATGATGTACTATGAACAACAGACAGAATGATCGTTGAGACTTTGGAAAGAAAGAACTCGTAAGCTTTATGTTGAAATGAAGTAGACCCGATCACCCGAAGTAAATTAGTCACCGAAAAACTGTACTGAACTTCCAATTTCACATTCATATTGGCTGATGGCTCATTACATACATTTTAATGACTTATTCAATTCATGCATTCATTGATTTGGCTGGCGGCTGGCTAGGCATATGAAGCATGTCGTCTCTTAGGAACTTGAAACGATAGATAACGTCTGTAGTTGTAAAAAAAATATTTGCGTTTCTGTCATGCAGAGTAAATGAGTAAATAAGATTTTCTGCCAAAGAAGGTTTTTTTTGTAAAACGATATTGCCGTTCATGGCTTGATGTGACATAAAATTGTTTGGTGCACGCACAGTTTTGTTTGCAGTGACGACAGAGGCGAAGAAGTTTTAAGTTTGATCAGAATAGAAAGGGCGCCGTTGCTGGCGTCCGTGTTATATTTATCTACTTTAATTTAGATAGGAAAGTATACTTTGGTGGACTGGACTGATATTGACAATTGGAAGCCTCCGGTCTTGTAGATTATGAACCAGGTGGACATTAACAATTTGGGAGCGGCCAATCGTACGTTGTCGTTTATTACAGTTTGATCTGTAACGTGACGTAGCATGGTTTTCACACGACCAGTTTTTATTTGTTGAACTCTTTCGGTTTTACAGAAGCGGTGCGGTATCCTGATTTACCACCAATGGACGATGAGCGGCAGCATGTAGGAATAGTTTGGAAGATATGAAGAATGCTGGAATAACTCATGTAGTGTGTGTCAGGGCAAGAGTTGAAGCACACTTAATTCGGCCGAATCATCCAGATCATTTCCTGTACCACGTAGTGGACATGGATGACTCATCTCTAGAAATGATAATTCCCAAGGTCAAAGCCATTACCCCGTTCATAGACGATTGCTTGAATGCGAATGGAAAAGTACTGATTCATGGAAATGCGGGAATGTCGCGTTCTGCGACTTTAGTTGTTGGCTACATTATGTCAAAATTTGGGGTCTCCTTCAAAAAGGCGAGTAAGTACGTTCAGAGCAAACGATTTTGCATTTGTATTAAAGAAGCATTTGCCCATCAGTTGCAAGAGTATGAACCTATATACTTGGCCATGCATTCTGTTTCGGCGTCGTCCGTTCCTTATATGAGCGGCCAACAATTTCAGTCCGTGAAGCGAACAATTGATGAAATAGTCGATAGCGAAGATAATGGAGATGAGGAGGTAGCAGTATCACGTCCTCGAATGGATAACGCCTGCAGAATGGAGTTAGATTAAATGAAATAGTTAAGTGTGTCGTACGTAGTTCGTACATGGATCAACAGATGTTTTCCTCAAATTGCAGATATTAAAGACCTACTGTTATGAACTACATTTTATTTATAGTTTTTACAAGGTGTTAGATTGCTGGTAGTGCTTTTTGAGACAATAAATTATTTGGCCAGAAAGTATTAGCTTTAAAATGTATCAGTGGAAGTAGTTTCTACAACTTCAAGTCATTTTGCTCTGATTTATATTTTTACATGGTACTTGTCAGTAAAATTAGGATTCTATTTAATGTTCAATGTATTAATGTAGTGCCCCACACCTGGGTAATTGCTTGAGTTTGGTGTTTGGCTGGTAGTATTATACATTGCGATGTAACTGTGACTTTTGTTGTGTTCTTACATACCAATGTTATTGTGCGTTTTTAACGGAAGAAATCATTGTAAAGTGAACATACAACATATCATAAACTATATTTCTTTTATTTCTGTTTAATCTTAATGTACATTCCAATTTCTCGTGCCTATTTCTTGCACATAATATCTACATCTAATTGCAACCATGCGTGACATGAACCAGTCTATCATTCCGTTTTATTTACTGTGGTTTGAAATGTAAGTGTAATCGAAATCGGTGTAATCTCCAAAGAATGTTTACATTTTACATGAAAGTGTATGTATTAGTAAGTATTTTTGTGACTGTGCATGTAACTTTCGGCATGCATTGAACCTCGATGTATTGATAGTGCTCAAATTATATGATATGATGGTAAGGTAATAATTGTATTTATTATTTATGTTAATGTCAAAAAGCGAATCCTGCTAGATTTGTCAATAATAATGATCTGTCATTACAAAACAAGGTGCAGCAAATGACTGAATGTTGCATCGGGTTTTTAATGCATCTCTCTTCTTCATCCAAGCTATTGGTAACAGTTTATCAATGTTAAATTCAGCTCTCTAGTCTCAATCTTAATCTTCTCAAGAAGAGTCTCAGTCTCAAGCTTTTACAAGTCATGGCCGAGATAAAGGACTCCTTCAGTTGCATTGCATGTTGCATCTCCAAGTTGGTTAATTTCTTCTTTACCGATAGATATTCATAAATACGGTGTGGTGCACGTCAACTTCAAATCCAATTCATGTATAATAGCGTGGGGCCCATAATCAATTATTACGATACGAAGTTGCACTGACAAGGCATGAAAACGGTTATATATGAATGAAGACCCGATGAGTTTTCATTTTAAAAAGTAGAAGTTTCTAGAGATCAACTTTTATTCGATTCAATAGAGTTTATTAAACTTTAGACGTAGTACAAAGAGACCAATTGTTGTGAAGTGAAGTCGACGATTTACATACATGGAAATTCTTTGTTATCGTGTTTGTGATGAATTATTTTCTTCATATTCATTTTGATTGTGTATCGGATTGAATTTGTGATTTATAAACGTGTCTTTCTGTCCTACATTTAAATGCTTTTCTCTAAATGAAGTTTCACGTGTACACTGTAGTCTGTGAACTTCGTGAATACGAGTTTTGTTAAGTTTGACATTTAAATAAGTTGTTTATGGTAAAGTTAAAGTAATCTGGTCATAATTTGTGAAAATTTCCACCATTGTTAAGAAATCAAAATTAAGTTGAGGTTTCAAAACATCGAGAGAAAGAGAGAGAGAGAGACGGGGCGGGGATTAGCCACTCTATCTTTTTGGTCGTTGTAGGCAAAGTAATGGCTCGAGGCACGTGTGTGTGACGTGCGCATGTTCACGTTCAGTAATGTTGTTCTTGTATGAACTATTTACTAGCTTTTCGCAGTACTACTGCTGGGTCAATACTCTAATAACCTTTAGCTTTTTGCCCCGGTGCCACCAGTTTGTCTACCTCCACAAAATAATGTATGCAACAAACTGAATTTTTTGCAAGTCAGCTTTAAATAATTCATTCCAGACAAATAAATTGCTTTTACTTGCTGTTTAAAAAAATAGTTTAGCTGTTTTTTCTTTAAGGTTTCTTTAAACTTCAGAAGTTGAAAGTACATAAAACGGCTCAACATGATCGAAAAAAATAATGGCGTATAGTGAAAAGCGCACAAGCATGCGAATACTGTTTGCTCAATATAAATCCTTAAAATAAATTAGTTCTCGACCTCCACTCCCCTAAATGACTAGTCCACTAGTCACAATAATTATTGCAGTAGTACAAGCCCAAGGTCAAGAATTTTCGCTTCTTAAGTACTCTTAAATCAGAGATATATTGCTTCGTACCACGCAATGGGAATGTTTCATATTTTTGTCACTGCTTTGCTTTCCTCAACATTTAACTTTGTGCCTTTGGAGCAGAAAATAGTTTAACACAAGAACAGCAACATAACACAGCACCCCATAAGTACTATACCAAAATGTATAAGCTCGGTTCAAATATATCTAAAAATCAGGATTGGTAGTAGTAATCTAACGAAAAAATCTGTTCTAATCAACAAAAATAACATTCATTAGATAATAACAGTTCGTTTGATTACAATTTTGATTACAGCTTACACCAAACTTTTATACACATCATCTAACTTTTACCATATCTTTTCTCCAGTTGCTTTTTTCCAGTTCTGCCCTGGGACCTGTGAGTCCCAACTATATAGTATACTTACAGTAAGAAAATATATTCTGGCCAATATAATTTTTGAGTCTTGGGGAAACAAAACGTAAGAACAAACATAATAATACCTGTAATGCAATTAGCACGTTCGAGTTTCCATTCTCCAGTTCTACTTTTTTGGACTACATGTTTTCCGACAGGAGATCGTCACTGTTGCTTTCTATGTTCCTATTCCTGGAGCTGTAACCAGGTTAGGTATAACCATGCATTGCATAGGTTCCATCAAACCTTAGAAAGTACAAAGTAGCAACAACACATCACGTCATGATTTTGTTAGGTGATGAATGGCACTTGAAGAAAGTTCCAGACATTTCCTAAATAGCAGGTAGCAGGAGAAATGTACAGAAATTGGAGTAAAAAGAGCGAGGCAATGCTGACATGGATAGAGATGAGAAATGAAAGTTTAGCAAAGGCTATCAAGCAGGAAGAGAGTGGGTAAATGTTCGTCGCAATATGTTGGTTCGGAATGGGAATTTCACATACAAACTCTTCTGTACAAAATACGGTGCTGCTTTCTCTTTTTTCTCAGTTGTGCGGAATCACAGCAACAAAGCACACGCACATACTTTGATGCGCCAGGATAACGTGATGCCAGTTTTGACTTTTCATAAACAAACACACAGTTTTTTGTACTTTACGGGAGGGAAAAATCGTACAACACAACGTGGAATACGACTTTTGTCAAGTTACCAGCAATACCTTTTTACATTTTTGTCTCTTGGAATTTGTCATTTAGTGTCCATGTGGTTGTAGTTGTTATTCTTGTCATGACTTATGGTATACTTATAGAAGGAGAAAAATGAAAAGTGATTTTTTGTTGCGTCTGGACTTAAAAACCTTGAAAATTGACACAAGTGTTAGTTTTAATTTGTAAGTGACGACGATGTGAACTACCTTTAATTAACAACGTAAATAATTTTCATCCATCTTCGGGGGTTTCACACAGGTAAGGTTTGATTGAAATTTTGAATTTGCTACTACATGTAATCTGATGTTGAGAATTTGCATGGTTCATTACAAAAAACAAGCGGCGACAAATTCCAATTTGTCCAAGTTGAGTTAGATAAATAAGGGTTGATGTAGCATTCTCTTGATCATTATCATTATTCATTATACATGAATGATAAAATCAAAGTACATTTTTCAATGAAACAAAAAGTTGTGAACATTTTCACATGTTTGCTATTTTTAGCATCGAACAGATATCGACGTTTTAAATTACGGGAACATGGGAATATGAACCTCGGCTAGAGCGAACAGTTTCATGTAATTCGATAATAACTGACAATATCTCTGCATATCAATATCAGTTGTTGTATTTGATACTTGTTATCGTATTATTGGCAAAGTATTATATAAAATGTAAATCGGAATGCATGAGCATGATGCATAGGTACGATTCCCGATTCTTAAACACGATTTTTAGAATAAAAAGAAAAGTATGTTTAACACAGTGAAAGAAATGTGCATGCCACATGTCAAAAGCATAGACATCCACCATCGTTAGACAATATTAGGCAGTAGATGTAAGAAAATGGAGTAGAAAAACTTTCAAATTTTAAAGAAGGGGGCTATTTGTCCCAGGTTACATTACAAAATTGTGACTAGACAATAGTTCGACACGTGGAAGCTCGTATTATTCGCGCGGTAAAACGTCTAGTTGAATTAAATGCTTTATTTAAGTGCTAATGTGTTCAGACAATTCAAAATGATTAACAACAAAAAACTGTTGAATAATGGGAGTAACGACAAAATATAGAGCAAACAGCAAAGCGGTTTTTTGTAATGTCTTTCTCTTTTTTTATCTAATGAAAATTCTACTAGCTATTTATTGGAGTGTTACCTGAAGTAGGAAACCATATCATGCGATACATTCAGACCAGCGTTTCGATCCGTCGACACGATAACCTCTGTAAACCAAGGTCGCATATATCACATTCCATGCCGCACCGAAGCATAAACTTTGATTGCATGAGTCGAGTGCGCTGCCTGCAGTTTTAAATGCATCTCATACGTGCGGATGAGGATACATTAGTCATTGTCTCCTTATAAAATATCAAGCAAGTTATATGTTGATAAAAAAAGTGTATTTTTAACTTTTTATGATGGCTTCATTCCAACCAAACCCCCACTTTCCCAAAAAAAAATAATTTCAAAAGTTAGTGTGTGGGGTTTACGACACAAACAACGCACCACTGGCGAGTTATTTCTGCCTACGTACTACACTGTTTTACGAACTAACTTGCATTTGACAAGAAAGGTTAACGTGAAATTAATTAGCCATTACTTCTCCTGACAAATGTTCTTGTAAAACTCCTTACAAATCGTCAGTTACTTTATGTTCATTCACTTTTACACATGTGGTTTCAGATATATTATTATCTTGTGTACTTACGTGCTTGGTCATAAACAACTCCTCTAGTGTGAGGTAGTAAACATTTTGATATCGTATAATTCAGTAAACTTGTGTCTAAAACGCACTTTGACAGTATGCCAGTAAGTTTTCATAAAAACTGCTCTATTGTAGACTTTCACCTTGATTTTTTGCAATAGCCGATAATTTAAGATTTAGACCTTCTTGGTTGAGTTGAGAGTTTCGGTTTTACCGTTGGGAACTGTTGTGTTTTGAGTTTGGTACTTCGCTGGCACTGGCACTATACACTGCCCTGCAAAAAGTTTTTAGTATTTTGAAGAAAATAGTAGACAATGGGTACAATGGGGGACGCGTGAAAAATGTATTTGGAGAATAAGATAAAATTGTTCCCTCTACTCAACCTAAGTGTTCAAGGGAAATGTATCCGTGCTTGAATTCATGAGGCTGTAAGTGTATCTGAAGGGGTATCAAATGTATTTCTTCTTCAAATGTCTAACCCAAAACGCAAGCATACTTGGATATCAAACCGTTGAAAGTACATGTTCTCACTCATCCGTGTGTCGGTTTTTACCTTGGAGTACTACCAACGATTTGTTGTTGGATGCTTGTTCGGTTGGGTTGGAGGAGGGGGAGTGATTATGTACATAACAAAGATGCTCCTATAGTAAAACTTGTGCGTTCTAAGTTTCACGCTACAAAACGACATGACAGTTTTGTTTGTGAACCAGCTAAATGAGACAGCAAATTGCATTCCGCAAACTTCAGTAAATTGGACAACAAGTAAAAGAAAGGAATTCGTCGGATGGATGCAAAGACTGACATTGACGTGAACTTGTCATTGTACATATACAATTTTGCACGGGGTTGATGAGTTGAGCAATTTGTATTGATGGAATTGAACTAGAACTGTTACAAAAGCTTAATGGGACATTAGGCAGGACAGGACAAAAGCGTGATAGAAACGTGGGAACCATATTATTTCGTTTATACCGTTTAGTTGTGTTACTGAATCGTTTCAAGAATCTAGGACCATATATATTAGACAGGAACACGTTGATAAGAATAGTGCCCCGTGTGGAGTAAATGAAAGATAAAAAGTAATTTCATTAAAACTTCCATGCTCATATCAAACGACAACTAACATTAAATTAAAACCATTTTTTCTTTTCAGGTTTAAATTGAGTAAATTGAATTCTTTTGACGAAATTGCGCGAGATATGTCGCGCAGAATACAAGCTACCGAGTACAAATAAAAATATGTAGAAAATCAGTTAGCAAGTTATTTACCTTTGTCTCCTAATTAAAAAATGACTGTTTTACTGATCGATGGCAAGTATCCCGCTCAAGGTCGTAGATTGTTATATATATATCTTGAAGACGACTGTATTTAATTTTGGTACTATCAGTATCAGGAAAATACAGTAAAAGTAAAAAGATGAAGACAATTCTTGTTGAAAATGTCGGAGCACGATAAATACGGCCGGGGTGCTTCTATACATATTTTCTTTCGTTGTAATTCCTTTTTCAACGGTAGTTCTATTAATTGTACTTGAAGGAGTCAAAAAAAATAACGGATATACTTTAATTTGAGCATCAAGACTGAAAAAGTACTTTTCCTTTGTCAATTCAAGCTATTATGATTAAACTTGAGGAGACTTCGTCTGAGTGAAATTTCGTATTTATTATGAGACGAAACGAATAAACCGAATATAAGTCGAGACCGTTCGCCTCAGTGATCATTGTGAACACTTTGGCAGATGAAATGACTGGGTGCAATTTTATTACTGTTCACACAACCGAAGTGGTAGGAGGCGCATTATTCATGTTTTTCAATCATGAAAAGGAAAACACTAATATTTTACGTAATAACCTGAGTGAAAGGCTTTCTTTCTTCGTCTCCGAGCATGTGTACAAAAATCATGCTGTGTTGGTTAAAATTAAGTGAGATTTATATGCATAATATTTTATGTCTCCGCGCTTAATAGCGATAATATATGAATGATTCAGTACATACGATAATTTATGGAATATAAGAAATAAAATAATAAATTGAAGTTTGTACGTAGAAGCAGACAATAAATTGAATCGTGCATATTCAAGTACAAAATTCTGTATTATACAAGCTCACTCAAGCCTCGCGTTGTTTCTTAGAGTCAATTTTGAAATTTACGGAACCAGCTGTATTGTATTGTGCTTCTGTGAAATTTTCCAGCGACGGTGAGGATACATCCAGACAACTTCAATTCGGAGTCTTTATTGCCCCTGAAAACGCTGGCACAGCAAAAGATAAACTTTCTCATGAGTACTTTCATTTTCATTGCTTTTCAAACGTTACAAAAAGCGTCCTTTCGCTTTTTCAAGAACGCAACACAATTTTGATGGTAAGGTTTTCTTCTGTTAGACCTGCTATCGCGTCACTTTTGCTACAGTGAGTCTTTAAAAGGAAGAAGATAGAATGTTGTGGCAAGGCGCTGTTGGTAGTCGTATCCCACACTCATATAATATCTTTGTCGTTATTCTTGATTTTAAAAGTTATTTTTATGTACTGATTTAGTACAGATAGATGACATCAGATATCCCGTTCTTTTCGACATTTTATATGAAAACCAAGTTTACTTTCCCTATTGACATTAGTATTTACAGTTTTCATTTCCTCCATAATAATTCGAAACTCGTAAGCAGCTTCTAACTTTCT
>JAHZNE010007602.1:0-16956 GCA_027744055.1 Callyntrura sp. NNG-2020 | reverse complement strand
GAGGGGCAATTTCACCCTCAGGGGCAACATGATCCAGGGGATATCCGCCTAGACCCAAAGGGGTTAGACTAGTTAGCAGCCGCTGGTAAACACTTACTAACAAGTAAATTAATCCCAAATATGACTTAACAAGTAGTGGCAGCAGGTGTTATTATTGTAAGCAGAACCGAGTGTCTTATACAGACAAGGGATGTTTGTAAATTACTTCAAATTCACACAAGTAAATCTGATGGATGTGATGGATCTCGCCTTATTTACGAAACAAACAAGCATCGCCATTTAACCATCTATCATATTATTATCGCTACATCAATAGCATATCATGATTCATGATAGCATGTTCTCTCAGCACATTTTTTGAATTGGCCACATGTAAAAGAAGCGCATCTATTTTAGATGATGCATAATTATATTTTATTCTGCATATCAGTACAAATGCCAGTCCGCTTGTTTTGGCTTCAATTTAGTAAATGGAAAAAATGCATTTCTTGCTCTATTAACTGTATTTACTTAGGAATAACAACTATAATTATGGAAAGTCTTCTTTCTGCAGTAGATTTGTCCTGTCGGCAAATAATCAATCATGGTTCATGCTAATAGCAATAAACAGCTATTTTCTAAGTTATCCTACGCTTTGGAACGCAAAGGTGCCACAAGAATGTATTTCATTATAGGTTAGTTGGTACAACAATCATCCACATGACCGGGCTTGTAACAACTCCTGTTTATTGAAATCAAAACCATACGACGACAATGCCGAAATTCTGTTTGCCAGGTCTTCAGTTTTCTCAAGTTAAACTTATGAAGGACTCCAGTAATGGGCCAATTAGCTATAAAAATGACTGGAGATTACGAAGATCGTACGAAGAAGCTGTAGAGCGTGAATAAAGTGTTTTGAGCTGAGTGCTGCTGCTGGTCTTGACTCTCGACTTGAATCGCAAGAGGCAATTTGTTTCAACAGTTTTCGACCACTAATACTGGCAGGCCATGACATAATATGAAAGATGATTAATGATTGGTAATCTAATTGTGTGCTGTGTATATAGGAAACGTCGGATGGATACCGAAGTATTTTTTTCCTTTTCAGAGTGGTATTTCCCATATGTACCACATATTGTCGAACAATATAACAATGATGGTCGGATAATTACTGGAGTAAGTGGACTGGTCCAAACGTTTTCTATACAAAATCATAATTCTCAACTACTAACAAATCTACAAGTATTACAAGCTTATTAAATGTGAAAATGTTCCCAAAAAACCATTAAATGATGCTAGACTGAACTATCGTCTCATCTTACCCCAAACGTAATAATCTTTGCCTTTGAGTCTTTGTTTATATCTCAAGCTCCATGTATTTGCGCCGCAATGATCAAACGGCGCAGATAATACTTCTTGTGAATATGTTTGTGACTGTTATTATCTTGTAGATAAGATGAGATGATAGCTTATATGAGATGGGAAAAGCTTCATCAAAGGGCAAATTATCTCCAAATCTGCACAATTAGTGGAAGATTAGCTTAAAGTGACTGCGACATCCTTCGAGATAGCATTAATCTCTGCGGAGATACACTCAAATACGTATTTGCGGTAGTGGTACACATGTACTTTACTCATGGGCGTTACGCCTCCCAGGAAAACGACGACTTTTTTTGTGTGTTTCCTCAGCCTAATACTTTGGCTAATTATTATTGTCACAGTTGCGATTTACTCCTTCAGCTTGGCGTAAAATGGCACTTACGAGCCCATGAATTAGTACCACAAGACAACAGACAAGAGCTGATGAGTTGAGATGACAGTTTTACGGACGATTAAAGAGACACGCGAGCAAAAAAGTAAAGTACTTAACTTATGGTATAAGACGCAATAAGGAGAGTATTATCGGCAGGCGGATATCGTTATCGTTATGTGGATTTTTTGGAGGAGATTCAAACAGTCATGTTGTTTTTGCCCCATTTCCTCTTCTCTATCATTTCCTTCTCTTTCGTTTGCTCCTTTTGCTCCGCTCTGTTGTACATCTAGATCTAGACTAGGCTCGGCTCTTCACTTTTTATTGCTGTATCACTCCACTCCAAAAGTTCCTTGTCTAAGACCGTCGCCGCATTCATTTGTGGTTTGTGGCGAACGATACACTCTAGTGACTAGTACTCAGTTTTCCCCAACAATATTACGTTTTGTGGAAAACCATCATGGGTAATACACATATTTTCTCTGCTTGCCCTAAAGTTTCACTCCCACAGCTACTGAAAAGTCCATTCGAATGGAAATAAATAATAATAAGGAAATAGTATGTTTGTTTACTCTCAAAACACAACTACATATCGTGTCGTAGCTTGTTATCGGAGCACGGTCCGTGCTGTAAAGAGCACCTCTACAAGATACGGGCACGACACTCCGGTTTAAACTATCATCATGAGGTAAAAAGAAGATGATACATTAACATAAACATTTTTAAAATTCATGATTTTTATTTCATATGTAAATGCGACACATTTTAAAGACAATTTCAAATATAAGCAAACTTCATTTCATGGTGATATATATGAATGAAAGTATATAAAATAAAACATTAAAGTCTTGAAACAAAAGTGTATCCATTTCCATTCCAATTTTCATTTCTCTTTTTTTTACACAAAACGGTATCATCAACCCACCACCAAGCAAATAACCACGGAAAATATTGGAGTTGATGGTTACCACTACCACTACTTTGTGGTTGTTTGCGATGGATAACTGACTAGCGGAAAGGCGAGAAGAAATTCACACTTGCGGAACCACATAGAAGTGATTTCATCGCTTTCTGCTGTCGTTTTATGACCTAGTGGTGCGAATACAAAAATCCCCCCTTTTCTCTCTTCCCTGCTTCCACAATACAAACGACGATGAGTACCAGGGAAAGAAAATGTGGGTTCCGTCTTTTCCACACTCTCTCTCTCTCTCTCTCTCTCTCTCTCCCTCTCTCTTTCAAAATAAGGAAAAAGTAAAAATGTGTAACTTATATAAAGTAGGAGTATAACGCTAATAATGTGATGAAACTTATCCTCAAGATTCACGCGTCAACTCTATAAAAAATTTACTCATAGGCAGACTCACAGCAAAGCTTATGATCTTTCGCCTTTCCAACTCCCCATTGCCGTTGTCGGGCCACACTCATTTTAGAAGAAAGGAACATTTTGCTAACAAGAGCAAGGAAACCTCATTCCTAATTCTTTCTTTTACCGAGCTTAGCCAACCTGAACGAATGAGTATCTATCATACTGTATTTATAGACGAAGAAATTGTTCCTCACGCTGGGTGACTCCGAGTAATGTCGGCAAGGCGAGCACAATATATTAGATCTGATAAATTGCCTGTTGTCAGAAAGTGATCTATAATAAAGTGCATAGTACCAACCAAGTGATCATTGCCAGGAAGAACATCGAAAGCACACTTTGTTTATTGAAGCGTAGGGCAGGTTGGATGAAACATGACTATTAATTTTGGATGTATTACAGCAGACAGCAGCAGTACTACTTTTAAATGCTCATTTTCCAGAACAAGTCATTTATCTGAAAACTAATACGCAGTTTACACGCTAGAGCTGATTACAACCAAGAGTTGCATATGGGTTCGGGTGTCATTCCGTTTCACACGGTGACACAGTCTTCCTGAAGATGTGGTACATACAATATAATAGGTGTAGCACTAGCACTTACAATAGATGAATATATTTTTCAATTTGCACAAATAACAGTTTTATATTTATAAGTCAATTTAAGATAAGTAGGCACTAAGCTCATTATAAGAGCTCGTTTATCCCTCGCGTTGGGCTGGTTGAAAACGATAATTTCACTAGTGAAAAGTGAAGTTAAAAAATTAAAAGGTTCCGCATGAACTGAACGTTGAAATGCGTGAAATTTCTGATTGACGACGCGCGAATTTAAATAACAGTGTTCTACTAAGAGTCTGGAATTTAAATTATTATTGCATCTTTATACAATTTACGATGAACAAATTGTTTTATCTTCATGTACATAGATATATATTTGCATATTAGCATGTCATGAATAAAGGAAAGTGAATACACCATTCGGCGCATCGGGGTTTTTCCATCGAACATATTTAAGGGGATGTGCTATACGTAGCGAAAAATAGTTTGACATTTAAAAAGCAAAAATCACTCGTGACCTTATAAAATAATACCAATGACCTTACATGGTAATCCACGCAAGTTTACACCTCGACCACAGTGATCATTTTAATAAAATCATTGCACCAAAGAAACTCTTATATCAACATGTAAAATAATCTATATACACCCTTCTTCCTCCTACTCAAGTATCCGTCGCCAATCTATGTCCCCTGCCAATGAACACGTCACGGCCATGGACACCGACAACACATCTCATTTGCCCCACCAGTTGTTACAAAAAGGTAGTTTTATACTGAAATGAAAGCAGAGTACAGCAGATGTGCTGTGAACTTATCACATTTTTCTTGATAATTTTAAGCGGCTCTAGATTGAGTTCGTACTTTTTTCCAGAAATTACCGAGAACGCTTGTTACCTTCAATTATCATTATTCCCTCTCTCTCGTGTCGAAACCGCCCCGTCATTATAATTTACTACGTCATTATTTGGCTTAGGTAAAAAAAGGATGCGATTAACTAGTATTTACGCTCACGTATACAAAGGCAAGTTTAGATTTAGGAGTATCGTCATCGTATTTGAATCCCAATCGGTTATCATACTTAAATTGAAAAAAATTCGTACAGATATATACTTTTCTATGAATGTATTCATTTTCTGCATAAAATAGTTAAAGATACTTACAGTACAATGCCTTTCACGCAAGCATATGGATAATAAGACCAAATAAGTAGAAACAAACTTACGACACTGACTGGGCAACTGAAATAATTTTAGGTTCAATTACTCTACCGTGCTGACTTCATTTGATTCGTTTCAAATTGGGCCATTAATGAGCAGCAGGAAATGCGTGGCTAGTTGCAAAGCTGTCTTACACTACACTTTTCACGATATGAACAATTGCCGTTGTCATAATAAGTGCCGCCTGGGCAAAACCTGTGTAATCTTTGATCGTGTAGTAAAGCTAACTTTATTCATGCCATAATAAGTTCCTTGCCGGTGATTTTGTCAAGCTGTTAGATTAAGCAAAGACGGATATAATATAAAATATAGATGCTAAACGCTTTTTTGCGTCATGTACACTTTCAGGACGTATTATACCTATTCAATCTGGCTTCTGACGAGGGGTATATTTTTAACAATTACTATAAACAAATAGATACCCTCACCCTCTTCTTTCTACTGCAAAGTGAGCCAGGGCTTTGTGCGTGGTCCTTTGGTTATCTGTAAAAATGACAGGTAATGACATTGAAGGCAAAATGAAAATTAATTTGAAAAAAAAAAAACACATTTCGTGCACTTTACACGAAAACTGCTGCGTTTATGTGTGCAATACACCCATTCTCTTGTTTGCTGTCTGGAAAAAATCACTAAAAATTCACCTCAACCCCTATGGTTGATTCACGCAAGTTGCATGAGCAGACGTTTCCACATGAGAGACTTGCACAACTTACATACATTTGTAATTAGCAAGAATACAGGAAAAGCATGCAAAGGATTTTGCACGAATAAAAATTTATTTCACTCATGCTTTTTTTCTCCGTTACTAGTAACAACAACAACAGAGAGGGGTTTGATCCAGTTTTACCCTTGAATAATAAGATAGACCTAGACCCAAGCTGAAATATAAAGCAAATATTTGCCTACAACGTAAGTTGACAGCACTACAATACACCTGAGGGAAACGATTTCTAAGCGTTTAAAAATTACAGGTTTGATGTTATGTTTCCATGATTTTAGCTGTTAATTATTCGCTCAACAATTCACGTTAGTTATTGTTTAAGACGAGATTATGAGGTGATATCAAAATTAGTATAAAGCATTGACTGTACATAATTGAGGTATGAAAGAGCAAGTATATACAATAGATCGACGATGGAAACCAAAGAAAATGACTACCATTCATTCACTACATGATATCTAATTGCCAAACATGTATACTTTATTGAGATGTATAAATACTACGTACTGTCACGAACCAATAATTGTTTTGCATAACTGCACTCTTTCTTTAAAAACAACCTTTTGTTTCTCACTAACAGTAAATAGTTTCATTTGCATGTTGATAATTTATCCTCTCACGAGGTAGGACTTGGAGTATAGCGAGACGATGGAACTCAAAAGACAAAACTACGTTTATTTATCATGACAACAAGATCAAAGATGCATTATTTTGTCTTTTATAAACCAATATAATATACAATGAATGGTTAATTTACTTTGTATGAACCAATAAATAAAAGGTGAAGTTTTCTGTTTCTAAGGGTGATATGATTTAATTAAAACATTAAATGATCGCGGTTTCATTTCGAAATACCGTATTGGGCATATCACCCTAAAGCTAATGCTCTGACATAAGCCCTGCCAGCTAGCGATTGCTGAATTTTATGACGAAAATTGCTTTTTATACTTTATACTTTTCCGACACAAGTTGAATAAGTTTGGCTTTTTAAAAATACCACAGCAGAAACTCCTCCACAATCGATATGATAATGCATCATAAAGAAGAAAATATACTTGCTTATTAATTACGTTTAGCGCAAACTTGTATACGTGAAACAATAGTCATCCGTGCATAATACATATAGGGAATTCCTAGACCAAATCTGAAATGATTCCTTTCTCCCAAACATCCCAAAATATTTTCATTAGCACTTCCAGCAACGATTTGATCTGAATTTGACTCTTAAAAAGTATGAGAAACAATACGGAACCAGAGTACGTGTGTCTTTTTTCTCTTTTGCGTTTGGCTGTGTCATTGTGCGGCTTCATTTAATTATTTTAATTATGTATTCAGACCATACAAAACGATGAGTCGATCAGCGTAAATAATAATTCCGGGCTAAATGCACAAAATTTGTCACTAAATGGACATTTTGCAATTATCATAATGATATTCTATGTTTATTGCCATCGCCATCACCCAGCAACAACAGAAGTAGTCCGCGGTGCAGTGAAAAAAGAATCCGAGAGAAAAAATGCTTGGGTAGAAATGTTGAGTTGAGCTGAATCGGAAAACGATATTCGTTACACGACATTTCCATTTGTGACAGCGCTCTTTTGTAATTCAAATCAGATTTTCATAACTTCGTCCAAACTAAATAAAAGGTTTGCTCGTCTTGTCACTCATTTTCTAAACTACTCTACTTTGCCGGATGAAAACTAAATGATGGTAATCATTATTACTTTCAGTTGGGTTATTAATACTTCGCAAGATATGATTTTATTAGAAGTGTGAAGGAGCCGAATTTTATTATCCGGACACAAAAGTTTACCATTATGAAATCCTGCAGTTTGTCCAAGTCAACAGTCGGGGCAAGCCGACCCAAATGGCGAAGGCGATAAAATACTTAGGTAATTAAAATTTTCCCTCGATTTCATTAAAGAGATTTGGGGATCTAAGATTAAAGAGATCTAAGTACAATGCACAATGTACTCATGAAAATTTTTGCAAATATGGTTCAAATTTGTATATTAAAATTTATGATTGAAGCGTTTACTAACAGAAAAAACTTCGCTTCCATTGCTACTGTTTGAAATGTTTTAGAGAATATATTATATCTTTGTACATAAATAAAAGCATACTTTATTTTTTCTTTGTACATTCAACATTACATTGTAGTTAATAGCACCTGTTTTCAGTTTTGTGAGTAAAATGAATGTAGGGTTTTCAGTTTTCAGTTTTGTTCCCCACATTTTTTCATTTAGCAAAATCCTATTGCCTAATGCCTATTGGCAGAAAAAATTAAAGAAATTATGTTGCATGTTGTTGATGAGCTCAAAAATACTTAGAGGAGTGATGGGTAAGCAGCGCTAAAAACATCTACAGAAAAATGTTAAAAGCAAAAAACTCATTCACAGACAACATAGCAATAAAAGAATTTCACTAGTAAGTAAGAATCTCATTGGAAATGCCATATAATTTCGACTATGGGAGTAAGTTAAGTGATCCAAATGTAACATTGGCTGGCTGCAAGGGGCTCCTTTACCAATGTTACTGTTTAAAGTAATTCATCAAATGTGAGTGAATTATTCACTGCGAAAATGAATTTGACCAAGAAATAACAAAACCAATTTTTATATTTTGCATATCTAACCAACGAGCTATATAATAGTACATCAGCTCACTCTATCAAACGTATTCGAATTCTCCACTTAGTGCTACCTAAACAAGGCGTTAAACTGTTATATCAAAGATTAAATTAACATTATCGTCCTATATAAATACATTCATACCTATACAAACAGACAGTCGTCGTTTACACAAAATTTCATAAAGTTTAGATACAACTGAAAGTCGAGAGGAGACAGAGAGAGAGTCGAGGCATTCGATTGCAATTGCTTCGTTTGGCCGTGGCTGCTTTTGTCATCATGGGCTGGATTTTGGCTGGAAGAATCGTACATCGTCGTAATATATGCATGTAGTGGAGAATTGCCGCATTAAGTTTCCCTTGTATGCCTCCACCAAACTCGAAACTTTAATGTGGTAAAGAAATAAGACTGTTTAGTTGACTGAGATTTTGGCACAAAGTGCCATGAGACCTTTTCTACTTAACGTGGTTGACACGCAACTTTATATTTTGATTGACAGGGTGAAAATCTTTTCTCACTCGAAGTGGCATGATATGCCTTGTTCCCAACCATCCTTCATACACACATGCGCTTCACATCTAATATGTGTTACGAGCCAAATACTGATAAATATGCATATATCAGGGGGTGTAATGTATTCTGCCTGTACCATATCTGAATCTGACTGACGGACAATCCCTTTTTGAATAGGTTTTCTTCGAATGGAAAATGACATGATATGACATTGTATTAGCTTGTTTCAGGCCTTGTATATACTAAAAGAAAGGCATATATATACACATACAGATATATTTCATTTGAAGTGAGTATAAGGGTTAGTCTAGTCAGTTGAATTGCTCATACTGATGTAAACAGTTCACATTAGATATAAACGATTTCATGGTAGCTGACATTGTAGAAATTATATGGAAATTAGATTATCATAACGCGTGACAACTTTAGCATGTCGCTTGATGAGTCACAACAGCAATAAAGCAGTGCGATATAATATGGACCTTTTTTGAAAGAAGTGTATGCTGCAAATTTAACAATAAAAATAAAAACTATCTTTACCTTCAACAGCGACGCGACGTAATCGTATTTTACTCGTCGACACATGTACTTTAATGGTTTTTGTTGGATACAAATGGCGTGGTAGGAAATATTTGATTTGCTTTAAAAACAACGAAAACTAAACTCTTTGGCTTTCCTCCCATAAAATGAAAAGACAATGTTGGAAACAAAGAAACGCAATAGATGACAACCATGCGAAATTTGCTGATGGCAAATTATTAAAAACCGTACAATTTTAGTTTTCCTCAATTACGTATACAGACAGAAAGGGAATATTGGACACTGACGTTTTACTTCGAGCTGCAGATGTAAAACAAGAAAGGGTTTGTTTGTCAGACGACGTCTGAATGTTTCCACCCTTGTTGTGTGTGTGAGTGCAAGTGATATTGCACTTACTGCTTCATCGTAACATTTTCTCATTGAGCAAGGTATCAAATCATTCCCTTTTTCAAACGCTCCCAAGTCTCAGTTTAAACCGAATAGGGGTGGAGATCGCGGTCGCACTTTTGTCCTGAAAATGTCATTTCTAACTGGCAAGTTTTCACTTTTTCCCAACATAGTGCACAAAACGTCAGAATGTTTTTATTGAATAAAAAAGTCAACAAAATTGAGATATGAGGGGGAAATGATGCTGCTTTTCTAACCGGGTTTATAAAATTGTTAGTGTGATTGGTTACATTTTTTATATATCAAAGTTTGGCCATTTTCTCTCTATCAGATCATGCAATTATCTCTATGAATGAACGAACAAATTATGAATGATTTGTGAGATTTATCTTTTACAATCAACTAACCATCATTAAATCATTATCGTCATATTATGATAGCAGCTTTGTGCTTGGCGGAGCGCACGAATAAACTGACATTTTCATTAAACCAAAACGTGCACGCAGAAATTAGAACGAATTTAGTAACTGATTTTTATTACTAACATTAAGATGCCTTCACCCAGTTATATCATTGGCTGCGAACGCTGTCCTAAATTTTGTTATTCTTTCTCTTCCATACAATATTGAATATATGTGTGAGGTTGAGGTTTGGGTGGCGGTTTGTTTATAGCAACCTTATATACAGCATAGTAAGTACAGTACCTAATAATAATGCCTATATGCTGTGCACTATCGAAAAAGTAAAAAAAATGTATCATCTCTTAACATAATTTTAATGTTAGCAGCTCACTCGTTTTTACAAACTTTCCTCGTAATTGCACAATTTGTGGATAAGGAACTCCCGTAACGGTTTTAGCTTTTTGTCATTTCTCCTTGTTCATTTTTATGCAGTGTCCACCCCCGAGAAAATGTGAAATATATGAGGCAATGAAAACCCGATGATGTGGAATAATGACTCGAATAAAGACACGCCTTTTATTCATGAGCACATATATGAAAGAAATTAATGAAAAGGATCTTCCAAAACACGACCCAACATGGAAGGCGGAGACAACGCAACTTTTGCTTGGTGATTTTTTTATTTTATTGAAAAAAAATGAGATTCATTGCATTGGTAAAGTGTATTATATGGAATATTGTCGACTTTACTGGTGGGTACCACTACTACACTTACAATAGAATCGCGTAAACCACAAATGAATTCATTGGTCATCATTTATTTGCTTTTCGTTCGCCCCATCATAGCTTTGTATGAACACGTGAGTTATCTGTTATTGGTAAAGGTGAGGCCTTATAAATTTTTACAGTCTATTATTGCAGTTCCAAAATAAAACCATTAGTAATTTTTATATTTTACCAACCCTTATGGCTTTTCTAATGATATTAAGCGACGTATAACTTTTAGGCAGCTGGAAACACGGAACAAGCGTATTTCTTGCAATCTTCCCTTGAACTTATCCCATTGTCATTGTAGTCATCTCCTGGGTGTATCCGAGCCCATTCTATTTTAGTTACGTTGAAACGACTGTGGACCAAATAAGGGTGATTGGCAGTGGTAATATATTTACGTATATTATCAGAACAGAACATTTTCAAATAATTTTAGTAACTTTTGTAATAAAATGAAAGAGTGAAATGAAATAGTAATAATTTTACCCAGAAAGCCACTGAGATATAGGGTTGTCCCTGTATAACCTTGTCAAATGACAAGACACACGCTCCTTACAGGATTCGAAAATATCAGACGACGGTGCTATTGATGTACGAAATGATTTTGAATTTGAAAAAGTTGAAAATGCTCTGGATAAAAACTTGCTGAAAGATCTTTCATGTGCTACTTCATTTTCGGGCTCTAGTGGATCATGTCCAGTAACACCCGTGTTAAGCTTAGAAGGGGGATTGAATACAAAGAGTGGAACTAATAAACCAGCCATTCCGAACAAGGAGATGGGTAACCAAAATAAAGGTATCAAAATTGGGCCTAGAACGAAATACATTGCGAATATTGCCAACCAGTCTCGAAGATCGTTAAAACCGATTATCTTGGCTAATTGAGATACGATATCTATAACCGCAGATTCAGCTAAAATTTCCGCCTGAGATCCATCAGTAGCTTGTAATAATTTGACAACACTGGATACGTCCAATTGGTGAAATATAGGTGTCTTTGGAAAGCCAGGAATCCTCAGTTTATTCTCTGAAAACGTTTTAAAATGCAACGTCGCTTGAAGCGTATCCACCAACATCAAATAATAGTTTTATGACTATTTGTGTAAATCACTGCTATTTTCAATACATCTTCATATTTTTATACCGTTAAAACTCTCAGGTGTATCTGAACCAAAATATCTTGATATAAACCGCTGTAGAAATCCTGAAATTCTCCTAATTCCATTATTAAATGTATTTTGTAGTATATCTTGACTTTCTTCACGAATCGATTGACCCCCTTCTACCGCGAATTGCCGAACAATTTCACTCCGTCTAACTGGTGACCTTACCGCAGTATTAGTAGGTTTCACCCTCTGATAATGACGTTGGTGCAGTAGCGGTACCGTTGCCATCTTGGGCTTTGGCGTTACTGTACGAAGTTTGACACTTTTGGCTGTTGCAGTATTAATGTCAAAATATGTAAACCAAGCAAAGACAAGAACAAAGCAGTATTTCATGATGCTGAATTCTCGTCTTCTTCTAGGGCTGCGGCTGGGTTTTCTTAATTTATCCTAGGGAAAAAACTAGTAATGATGTGAATACAAGATTGATTTAAAATATCGTAAATAACTTTCGCACCGCCACTGTCAAAAACAAGTGGTTGACAAGCAAGTGGTAGGCCAAAGACGTTGTGCCACTACGCATGAAGGAAGCAATAAAAATGTTGTTCTGTTCAGCAATTTGACGTCCTAGTTTCAAGCACGCTACACACATCAATGAAAATTGTTAAACCGTTACTTAATTAAAACTTGAATATAAGTCACTAGTACCGTACCATGCAAATGGAGCAATGAATCGAATATGCAAATTTGGAATTAGTGGTAATTGTTGATCAGGGGTGTGTTGCGTTCTGTGTTCATGTGTTATAAATTTAATGACAAGACGAAGAAAACGTGATAATTCAAATAATAAATAAATTGTCGTCGACTGTTCCTTTGGCCGACCACTCATCAAACCTACATTTATACTGCAGTGGAATAAACACCATAGCATAAACTCGGATGATTAGTATAATTCGTTTGGTTGACTAATGATTGATGAATGTAGTACAACTCTGAAATATTGACTTGTTGATTGTCCACCTGTGACCTGCAACGACAGAGCTTTACTTCAAATTCGATGAGGTTATGTTGTAACATATCGCTTTATGTATACCCAAATACCTCAGAATTAGAACGTTGCGGGGCCGTCATGCTTCAAACCGACTAATGCACATTGCATAGCATATGTATAAATACATACTTTTTTATAGTCTTGATTTTTCTCCTGACACCTGATGAAGAGTAGAGATTCTATTCGAAAGCTTGACAATAAAAATTGCCTTTCAATTTTGTTCACCAAACAATCCCGTGTTATCTATCATTTAAAAAATGGACGGTGGATGGAGCTTATTAAAAGCATATAATTTTTACAAAATATATATCATATTAGTTTTACAAAAACGTAATACAAACATATTCATTCATTTGTGCTAGCCAAAAGAAACTTTCCGATGCTTATATGTACATTTGCACGCATTTTGTCTACCCCTATTTTTGTCATGTATTAAATTACACTGTTTTTGGTGTTATAGTCTTCGCTGTCTAAAAATAAATTCAAGGTGTCAATGTTACTTTTTGCTCTTCTACAAGTCAGTACATTATTTATAAGACTTGCGTTATCCAGTATTCTGTCGTTAAAATTGTCAGAAAATCAAGTTCTAGTTTTTTAGGTCAAAATCTAAATGAAATTTTCTTGATTGTTTCTTAAATGTCTTTTACAGTCTGTAGTACAGCATTATCAATAAAATGTGTCATGTGTCCTGCTTGGTTTTAAATTGAAAGTATTGTTTTTCGTCTAAGATTTTAGTAATATTTAGCTTCAGCGTTTATATACATTCTCTCCCGTATTCCTTGTTTTGTAGCTTTCCAACAGAACCTAATTTGAACTCTTGTGGACGTGCATATTATTGTGCTGTATACTAACTGCTACCACTGCCACCAATCTGCCTTTCTACACCTTCCTACACGAGCTGTACTGTACTGGGTCCGGTCCTAGTACAAAGTTGTGATCAAATCAAAACTCAAAAGATGTTATCAAAGTGTATGTCATGAATGTTGAAGGTCGAGTATTTTGCTTCAGTCATATATCGCGTATATACATGTCAAGTCCGTTTCGTCTATTTGAGCAATAAGTTACAGAATTTAAAAGTATTTTGTCTTGGTCTCGACAGTTTTTCGTATGTCCATACTCGTGTCGTCCAATTTCACTCCTTTGGAGAATCAATAGGAATAGGATCAGTTGTCTTTACTGTTGTATTTGTAGATGTTGATGTTGTCAATAAAGGTTTGAAATATTTTGCCGTGGATGAAGCAAACTCCTGGTACACGTGATTCATTTTTGTTAACGGTGTACATTTAAATTGCTGACAAGTTTTTCCAGACCTCCCTGACTTCACGGATTTGGAAATACGAGTTGCCCAAGTATTAGTTGCATTGTCCATTGCTCTGTATTAAAAAAAAGTTTAACATGCTTGCAATACATATTTTATTTTTAAAATCTTGAACATAGACTATAACACAGAACGTACTCTAATATCCAATTTTCATAGGGAAGCTTTCTTGACTTCGCTGCTAGCAGGCAAGAAAGTCTTTCCACACACTCTTCGCTCTGCAGTACTTCTTTGGCCTTTCCAAACGTTGTCATTGCTCCAGATTTCCACATGCGCCCCAACAGGGGACTGGGTGGTAGTGTCAATTGTAAAACGGGAAATCCTAGAATAGCGATGATTAAAACTGCCGCAGGAAATGCGATTGCAAACACAATCAGCGGTCCCATAAACGCAAGAACAATTAAACTTCCAAATATTCCTAAACTTCCCAGCCCTATCGACTCGGCAATGTTAGAAGCAGTGCCCGTAATTCCGCTAGCAATCCCTCCAATCGATGGTAAATTGTCAAAAAAGGAGCCATCGTCTATACAATTACAATAAAATCATGAAGAATCAGGAAAAAACACTAACACTACCATTGTATCTTTACCTTGCTCTTGAAATGGTAATAAGCCGTTTATATTCGGGTCAAGGAATTCTTGTCGATGTTCCGCATACTCCGGTCTGCTCTCAGGATAATTAGAGTAAACGCCACCTTCTGGACGATATTGAAGGTAATGGTACTGTTGTCCCGTTGGAGAGTTCTCCGGAAGCTGTTGCTGATGAAAGTTGTATTGACTAATTTCATTACTACTTTCATTTGGATTGGGAACGGTCAATGCGTTTTCACCATGCATATTAACGTTTGAGGTGGGAATGAACGATGTTTGACCTTGTTGTCCATTTTTTTGGGCGTTGTTGTAATTATTATAAGACGAAGTTCTTCCATCTGAAGATGATGTTTTTGCCAGTGATGCTGCAGTGGAAACCCCATACCAGTTTGACCCAGTATCCAATTTGACACTCACTACAATATTTTTTGGCAGAAACCCCACCAAAACAGCAACAAGTAGGAATTTTGGATACATTTCAATTTCAGGCATGTACGAACACAATGAAGTCTAAACTACGTATTTAAAACCGGGATCTATCCGTTATTAAACATTTTTACTTTTTGGGACGCGAGTTATACTCATCAGGAGGTAATGATGACGAGTAGAAAACAAATGTAAATTATATGCGGATACACGGTTTTTATACGTGCCAAAATGACCTAATTGAACAGTGGTAAAGAGTGTTCGATGTGCAGTGCAAGGTGGTTATAAATGCTATTTTGACATTGCCCAAGTGTTTTGATGGTCTAACAAATAAAGTCAAGTTGCAATGTTGCAGGTAAATCAAACACGTATGTCTATCGGCCGGACCAGAGCAAGGTAAAGTAAGTGTTAATTAAACATGTATTAACTCCTTCGCTTTTCATTCTTTAGTATTCGGCAAACCTTTAAACTTGTGTGAATTTGCATCACAAGTCACAAGGGTGAAAAGATCTATGACCAACACATCTTTATACAACAAAACGAGCTTCCGCTCTTCTATGTTGACTTTTATATTTATCTTCATTATTATTTTATTACTAACCGTAAAATGACGTACAGTTTCACTTTGAGAAATCGAATTTCGGGTTAGTAGGACGAAACAAAGAATTTGTTATACGCCCAGTTGTGTCATAAAAAATAGTTATGTTGAGGGAAATTTACAATGACAAAAACATTTTAACTTTGAATTAACATGTAAAATCCGGCTTCCTGTTGTATGAAATCATAGTTCTATGTTTAGGTGGCACCTTTGCAAGTTTTACCGCATGTTAATAAACATAACTTGTGTGATTATCACCATCCGTGTTTTAAATACAGATATCACTGTTTACGTTTCTTAAATATCAGGAAACAACATTAAAAGTGCCTTAACTGTAATTCATCTTTTCAAATTGCAACAGGAAGTTTACCGCTTACCTTATTAAAATAAATTGAAAGATGAGGTGACATAAAATATAAAATCCACCTAAATTGAAATCACAATCTCTGCTGTTGCAATTATGAATTGGGATTAAAGCTGATTTTGACTATCAACTATTACTAACCTACGTACTTCAGATTGGTTGGGGCACTCTGGGATTTCGAAAGGTTTGACAGTTTATACTCTTCTTCTTCTGCAAACCTTCAGTTCAGGCTGGGCATACCTAAACCAAACCATAATATTATGTCTGTATATCGAAGTTTATAATGATGATTTGCAGCTCCATAAGAATCTACAGCGAGAAATCATGTCCGGAATAAGAAATTTGTTTTCATAAATCCAAAAATGCAAACGCTATATCCAGTGTTACAAAATTTGTATCAACAAAACTGATATTCCCTAAGCACATGCCGTATGCAGTATGTTAATAATATGACTCACTGTTGGTCAGTCACAATTTTTTAAATTAAATTAAATTTTTAAATAGTAGAAAGCGTTGCGTTACTTTCATTATGCAATGGGGCTGCAGTTGTATCGTTCGGTTCATTCCATTCCTTTCCCGGTTGAATTAAGGCACAGGGATTTTCATACTACCTAACCCACTACCTAACGCACTACCTAAATCCTACCTACTATATCATATAGGGTTAGGTTTGGT
>JAHZNE010007601.1:0-13513 GCA_027744055.1 Callyntrura sp. NNG-2020 | reverse complement strand
AACTAATTCTTTTACTTTAAATTTGGCTGCAATTCGGAAGGATGGTCGTACGATTATAAGTTTTGCTGGCTTTTATTAAACTTGGCGTGAGGGGGTTTTCGAATAAAGGGAACTCGAATATGGCGTTAGTTTTATCCCACACCTTTCAGATCAAGCAAAGCGTTAGCTTGCGCGACTTCTAGTTTTGTAATAATTTGTGATGTTGTGGTATTGCATCATCATGATTCCGACAAGCACATGATGTGCGTACGTTTTGGTTTTGCTACACTTTTCTTTCTGCTATGGTGCTAAATACACGCTAACGTAAAAGTTACTTTTAAATGCAAATGGATTTTCTTTGAGTCATTGTAGAACGCGCTATCACATCACTGCTATTATAGCATAATAATTTTTCCTTCCGCTGGCTATGATTAACGGTAGGTAACATTTTTGTTTGAAAGTCATAAGTCAAAGCAGATGCTTTTATATAATTTCTCCAAAAGTATATACTTTTATTTTACATTTCACAAGACATGGGAGAGAGAATTTTAAAAAAATAACAAATTAAAGTAAATAGAAAACCACTGAAGAACTAGGAGGGAAGGGAAGTTCAATAATTTCTTATAAATCTCTTTTCTAGAATGTAGTGGAAACAAAAATTTTTCAGTAGTCTGTCTGATAAGGATAGGAGGACACTCTGGCTGGTGACTGACTACTGACCCCATTACGGAACGGATCAACGGTAGGAACCCATAGTTGTTTGCGAATGGAGGAACAGAAAGTAGGGTGAAGGTGCAATGATGTTGACAATGAAGATTGTGAATTTTCGTATAAGTTCTTGTGCCAAGATATTTCATCAGTGGATTCTTCGCAAGAGTATAGGTTCAAAACGACAGGCGATCTGGCGTAATCGACAATATTGTCATACTTCTTCTGTCAATTTTTATCTACCACAAATTCCACAATTCTGGAACTTTACGAGATACGCCTTGCATGATGCCAAGAAATTTAAATGTTCCTCGGATAAAGACTCAAGTTTAATGACAAATTCCTATCTACGATCTGGTTGGAAGGACTGTGGAATAAATGGAAAACAAGGAACATTAGGAAATGCTTTGTTGGCAGCTTTGGGATTTGGTCTGCTTGGATTAACCGTAATTGATAATCAATCCGAAAATACATGTACGAATGAATACGTGTATGTTGTAAAGGCTAGATTTTTAGTGTTTCATTTAAATGTGATTGAGGTGATGATTCATTTTTTCAGTTTTGAATAGAGTTCTTCGCGCTGCTCAAGATGGAAATGATCCAGAGTTACGCAGGCTACTGAATTTGTATCAAATCAATTTGAATGGAAGACATGTTTTGGGATGGACAGCTCTCCATGTAGCAGCAATGAATGGTCACTCCACAACTGTACGACTTTTGTTAGCAGCGGGTGCAGATCCTAACTTGGGAGATGAATTCACAACAGTATATCACATGGCTCACAAAATAAAAATGCATTCATTGGAAGGTTAATATATTACTTAACTTATCTTATTGTGGTTTAAAAGTTCTTCAATGTTCACTAGTTTGTAAGATACTAACTGAAATTATTTATGCATTTATTTAACAGTTCAAATTCAAAGAGAAGACGAATTTAGTGATCGTTTGAATAACAGAACTAATTTTAAAGGATGTACAGCTGTAAGTAAGCATTAAGTTTCCTATAAAAAATAATATTAGATTGGGTTTAATCTGGTGAATGCCTAATCCGATAAATTTACTTATTGGCTTGTACGAAAAGCTACACTATGCTGTGTTATCTGATGACCTTGAAACCGTCCGTATCTTGTTAGAGCACGGTGCGAATCCACTAGCAGAAAGTGATTCAGCACATTTACCTAAACAGTACGCAAAGGATTCCAGAATAACGAATCTCTTGGAGCAGTATTCTGTGAAAGTATAGTCATACTTTTGTTTAAAAAACTTGTTTCAAAATAAAATATATGTAATATGTAAATGTTCACTTTCATATATGTTTCAGTTTGAAGAAACCCGCAGGAAAAAAGAAGCGGAGGAGAGAAGACGATTTCCTTTGGAACAACGGATAAAAGAAGTCATTGTAGGACAAGAAGGAGCTATTACAACAGTTGCCTCAAGTAAACACTTAATAACTAGCATAATACGACTTATTATGTGGTCTAAGTCCATACCGTACCATGCAATTTTGTATGTCTATGAGACACAAACATAATTTTAACATTAGAATAATTTTATTTTTTAGCCATCCGTCGAAAAGAAAACGGCTGGTGTGATGACGAGCATCCTCTGGTATTTTTGTACCTCGGAAGTTCCGGTATTGGAAAAACAGAATTAGCGAAACAAATCGCTCGTTACTTATACAAGGACAAGAAAGAAGCTTTTATTCGTATTGATATGTCAGAGTATCATGATAAGCATTCTGTTGCTAGATTCATCGGAGCTCCACCTGTAATTTGCATATTTTGCATTTAGATACAGTTGTGAACAAAATATAATTAATTTTATAATTATTCTACAAAGGCATTGTTTGTCTAACTTAAATTAAGAACGTTATGAAGGGAAAATTGGTAAGATATGATATTAACGGTGATACCGATAGGTATTGATATATTCTAAATTGTACATTGGTCAAATGTCATGAAGTTTTAATGTTCCAGATGATAATGAAGTCCATGAACGTATTAACATCTCGTCAAAATTTAAAGATAAAGTTGTAAGACCCATTCTAAAGAAGCACTTCCAAAGAGATGAGTTCCTGGGCAGAATTAACGAAATTGTTTACTTTCTCCCATTCTCCAAGTCTGAGCTAAATCAATTAGTAACGAAAGAACTGAAATTCTGGGCGGAAAAAGCGAAAGAAAAACACAAAATTGAGCTCAAGGTAAGCATTTTCATTTGATAAAACGTCATTTGCCTATATAACAAATCCTCCGTTTGAGTAATCGTTTTTTATTTTATCATGACATTTTAGTGGGATAAAGGAGTTGTACAAGCTCTTTCATTAGGATATAATGTACACTATGGTGCCAGATCTATTAAGCATGAAGTAGAAAGACGTGTAGTGAATCAGTTAGCTGCTGCTCATGAAAACCAGCAACTTGTTGCAAACTCAACTATTCATATAACTGCAGAAGAACTAGATGGCAGCACGGACTTTGAGGAATATAGAATTAAGTTAAAAATTAAAACGAAAGGTGACAAATTAATTGATCTCGAAAATCCTATTATATCTCCACTAAACAACAACTGAGTAAAATTACTGTTTATGCAAAAGAATATTAATAATTAACTTATCGAGGTGACTCAAACAGATTTAATTTGGTATTTTGTTGTTCCAAGACGTGACTAGTTTTCACTTGTGTTGTCCTTTCTAAACGATCATACCAGCAGCAGTAACTTTATTAATTCTTATAAAAAGCTTTAATGTTTGTAAAGTGTATTATACTCTAAAGTGTGACAATGAATTTTTCTTTAAAAAATAATGATGTATGTATGCATGATTTCTTATATGCGTGACACGAATATTTTTTTAATTAATTGAAAACTAGAGGAAGTGCCAGACGAAAGTAGCGTTCAGCGTTACTAATATATTAATACAGTTAGATTTATAAAACAAACACGTTCTTGTTTAATGCAAAATGAAGTTTGTCTTTTCCGACTAAGTTTACGATAATAAAAATATATTCAATTTATTTTAAGTCAACATGTATGATGTTTAGTGATTGGCTAGTCAAATAACCAGCAACCTGACAAACAAGATTGATATATTAGACACGAGTCTCCGTTACACTTTGGCTGCACTTTTACTCTTGATCCATTTTGCAAATAAAATATTTTGTCGTAATCAAATAAAATGTACTAATTTAAAATACGAAAAATAGTTTATTATATATCGGCATTTGTATCGTCCTTGTTATTAATAAAGTTGAAAGTTACTAAAACAAATTATTTGAAAAGGAGGTTCCAAATTACTTTAATGTTGATGTCATTACATCAATATAAACCGATGGGATGGACCCGGTCAAATTTTATCGTAATCGGTATGGCACATCAAATTGCTTAACATGGGATGAGCAAAATTTTAGAATCTGTTATGTTATTGGTTTCGTAACTTAACTGCCACAGCTGCTGTCAGACCAGAACCCTTTCCACTACCATCCTCGGCCAGCATCAAAGAAAACTACAAAAGACAAATTATATGATGTATACAAACTGAATAAACAAATATGTGAATGGTAATCAAGTTTACGAAAAGGCATAGCAAAAGTGAAAGTTTGATGCTTACCTTTCTTTCTGGGGCGTATTCATGTATATACTTTTTTATTAACGTTGCAAGACGTGGGTGTAATTTGTATAAAGAACCGTCAACAGCTATTGTGACTGAGTTGGGTTTGTTCATTCTATTCAGAATCATTGCCAGAGCTGAAATACCGCGTGAAAATAACAAGTGTAAGTACATATATGCATGTTCGTAACATAACGGTTAAATATGAATGAAAAGTGTACTGTTTGTATTAAACTTACTGATAGACACTAATTTAGCAGCACGATCCGTGACAAGGTAGCACACATCTTTTACAATGTTGATATCATCCATATCAAAATTGATTTCAAGTTCATCGAGTACTATTCTAACGTTGTCCATTGAATTATTTATAGTATCACTGTTGTCAGAAGATCAAGTTATTATCATTTACAGTTGTCCGTTTTATTCAGTTTTACATATTTAATGTAAACTTTTGCTTGAAATCGTTCTAAGCATACGAATCGTATAATTTAATATGCATAAAGACATGTATGCAAGTGCAAGTTTGATTTACGTCAGCATACCTCTCGATCATAGAAATAAACCTTGCGGTAAAGCTGCCAGGCTTTAGTAGAGCATCTGAAGGTACACCGTTAAAAATGATACGTTTCTTGGTCAAGTGCAGTAGTAAATGTCTTACAATTTCCCCCAAGTACCTTCCACTAATGTATTTTTCAAATGTAAAGGACTTGGGTAAGAGCGATTGGCGGTCAACCTCATCGTCAATTTCCGTTCTAATAAAGTCAAGTACTCCAGTATCACCGAATGCTCCAGATTCAATGTCAACTATTACCTAAAAACATTTCGTATTGGATGTTTAGAACTGTAGTTGTATTTGTACATGATTGTTTTCAGGCATCCCAAATCTCATTTAACTAATGATGCTATATATCTATTTAACATGAAGTAATAATAGCACCTCATCCGTATCTGGTTTACCACCATCAGTTTCCCACCTCAACACATTGTCTACTTTTTCAATGTAGCATGCGTTACTCCCAGTTCCTATAATTGTGGTTTACAAGAATTTACAGAAATCTCATGGGATATAAATGTTTTAAATGTTAAATGCCACTCTTACTGGGTATGCCTTGTTTTTTTCTCAACTCATTCTAGTAATTTACCTAATATTAAACCGACTCCACATGCTTTGTCCAAGTGTGCCCCTTGAATTAATGTTCCGGTTGTATCGTTTAAAATGGCTATAACATCCACATTTATGTCTCCACGTCGTTGAATGGCATCATTAAGCATTTTTACAGCATCTTCTCCAACAACGCCTTCGCAATTAAAGGTCTTGGTCCAAGTGACAAGCACTCCACAGTCAAGACCTTTCTGGTCCATTGGAAAGGAGAATGTAAAACCAAGGGGAAGCTTCTTTTCTGATAAATCATGCTCCACGACAAACTCGTGAATGCATGCGGCCAAGTAGTCAAAAAGAGGGATTCCGTGACCCAATCTCAGGGACTCGGACACATGAAAATACTTTACTTCTTCGCGAACAATTTTCCCTTTTGACAATTCTAAAAGAATTACTCTGAAATTTGTTCCTCCCAGATCCAGTGCAAGATATTCACCCTGTTCAGTACCGTCTGGAAGTTGTGTCATGTACGTATTGCACATTTGCAAAGAAGATTTCTTTGGTGGATTCATTTGAAGACCTAGCTCCATCTCATCACAGAAAACCTTCCCGACTTTCAGCATTGTCTCCTTATCAAGACGCATATTTTTGACACATTCTTCATACTGGAAATATTGAATTTATTTATTATTTATCATTCATATGGACATGGTATGTTGTACATTTTTTGTTGACAACTACTAATACTAATACTGTTGGTAATACAAGACATACTGTTACAATACATGAAATGCACGCACTGTTCAGGCAGGTCATGCTACAGGTCTGCACAATTAGTAATTCGTATAGTTAGTATAAGCGGAATCGTTAGATTGAACAGGTTTACCAGTTTTCATTATAGGGAATGGAATCGTACTTGAAGCTTCAGCAGGTGAAAAGCTGACGTGACACGTGAGTGGACTCCCGCTACAACTGAGTTTCTAGGTAAGTTTTCACCATTATTTTGTTCAGCGTGACATCTGCTAGCTTCTAAAAGTACGCATTAATTACACTAATTAATAGATGCTTTCCTGAGGTATAGGCTGAACTTCATGAAACTCCACATGAATTCGTAAATACGGAATATTACAATCGAAATAGTATATATACTATTCTTCCCACATAACACATACCAAACTACGATCATGAGATTTACTTGTGCTTTTTAGTACATCCCTTACATTATTAGCATCCTAATTGCATCACACCACTGCACAGCAGAACAAGACATTGAACTTTCTTTTTCCCCTCTTTTGTAAGTATAGCCGTGCGTTTGCATATTCTATCTACATAAGTGATACACATACTATTGTATTCTACATTCAATTTGAGTCAACGAATCACCAACAAGGTACTTCGTATTAGCACGAAAAAATATTCCTGGAATGGAAGTACAAACAAAATAGTCGGTTTCGCTTCGGTCAGCAGCACGTAGCTGAGTACATCTGAGCTAAACGGCTTTCTCTTTCCAATATCAGTAGCGTGATGCTTTCAAATCAATGTCGCTCGCTTTGTAGTCAACGAGTAACAAAATATACGTCAAATAAAAGTATTGATTTTAGCCGTTGCTGGCGTCGGCGTCTGGTGTTGAGTTGCATTTTCTTATCGTTTTACCCAACAAGTAATAATATTAATGATATTTCACCTGTCAATTAACAGATTGAACAATGATTCTTAATAGAGTCTGGAGCATGTTTACCCGATCAGTAATGTCATTCTAGTTTGTTAAATCGTTTATGAGAAATGTTAATCAAAAGCTGTTTAGATTATTTGTTAAAATTGTGAAATTCAATCAAGGATGACTTTATTGTAGGATATTGTAGTATTTTCTTATACGTTGTGTGGAGGTTATAGCTTATAATAAACTATTACTGAGAATGAAATTTCAGATTTAGCATGCGCACACGTGGAGGTAGAATATGATAAGACTGACGAGTCATTGTCAACGACCCGTCAAACTATAAAGTGATGCAAATTCAGCGGAGGGACGTGTACAAATTACGATAGTATGGAACATCTCAAATCCCAATATTAAATTTTTGAGTATGGCAAACTTATTACATCACGTTTTTATAGGGTTTAAAGGTCAATGTTGGCAACTAATGCTGAAGCGGTAAGCAAAAAACATAAAAGCGTCTCTTTAGTTAGACTCTACATACCTGTAATGCTTTGGCTGTATCAACGATTTCTAATTTCGGGGCTTCCACCGGAATGCCTTCAGTAGTAATACTTGGACTCATTGTCACTGGCAATGGAACCTGGGATGAAAATGAAGGTGAAATGAATTTGTAAATTGTAAATACCCATTGTTTCACAATAGTAAAAGTAAAATGAACACTTGTCAATATTCCACGCTTAGCTTACAGTAATTTAAAAATATTTAACATTAGATTGCAAAGTCTTAACACTTTAGCCATTAAATATAAAACTGAAAAATGTCTTAGTAAGGTTATTAGAGAGAGCAAAGAACAGCTATTGACCGATAAGATAATGGTTGTTTGCAATGTTGTTGGCTGCTAGTGCTAACCAAAAATAGACTATAGAAGGTGTTATGAAATCCGTATAACACGAGCGATGCCAATGCCAGACGAACTATACGCGCTGGTGAAAGCGGAAAATTTGGTGGAAAAAATACAAAAAAGGTATACTATACTCTTGTGAATATATGGACAGAGGCACGTTATGCTTGTAAAATATATATGAATGAAGCACGTTTTACGTGTTGAGCAGAGTTGGAATGAAGAAAACACGATAGCACTAGTTATACGTAACTTTTAGAGCTAAAAATAGCTTTAATAAGTTTCTAGATGTGCGTACGTAAGAATGTGCTTATGAAGTCCCTGAACTTGTATGAAAAGCAAAAACTTCAAAACATAACTTAATTGCTGGCGACGAAAAACATGACGCTCTCTCAAAAGATCTATTGGATGTTTGTCGAAGGATCAGAGTTTTATTGTCAGCGTCTTACTATACTACTATGTAGCATATAGAATGGGACGTTCGTCAAAACGTGGTTTTATTTTTCATGTTGTATTTCATTGTATTCAATACAATTCCTAATGCCAAAGTAAATACCAGGCAAGGAAAGAGAGAAGCTTGGCAAATACGTGTTTGCGCTTCTAGTTACACTTTTCTCAAGGACTGAAAAATTGAACTACGATGGTTCGGCTCTAGCTAGTTTGAGTTGGCACGACACAAACAACTTACGTTGTAGTCTGGAACTGGAAGCTGGAACTGCTGCTGCTGGTTATACCAATACAAGAAACACCGGCCACTACAAAACAGACGTGTGTTGTAGGGTGAAGAGAAGCGAAGGAAATGACAAGTAATTATTTGCGAGAGAGTCTTTTACTCTTATTGCTTCTCCTTTTTACAACAAGACTATGGTCGTCTATTGGTTTTGGTGATGTAAAAGTAGTGTAGTTATTGACGGTGTTGTAGATAGAAAATATTGCATTTTAGGAATGCGTAATCCCCAACTACATGTACATTGCTTCGCGGTACCAATATAACATATATTTAGCAACGCTTCACGTCAAGCTTGGAACCTCACTGCATCAAACACATATCTTCAAGTTCAAGGTTTCATCCACGTTATGTGTGATTGAAGCAAACGAGCTTCATCATTCTGTGCTACTAACCGGAATATCAAGATACATAATCAAGCAGAAATGTATGTAGGAAACCACATTTGATAAGTAGGATATTACTAGATTACGACGATTATGTAACTTGCGCCGTCGTCGGAAGATTAGGAATACAGGATTAGTGTGTAGTCAAATTATCGCACTGCATCATTATGATCCAATCTTTGTTATCACCAAACATTGCTATGCATGAGGAATTTATTTTACGAACAGGCAGGCAGTAGCCACACAGGGTTTAATTATGAAATTCTACTTGTTATTGTTCATATTCTAAATATGCACTTTACTATTTTGATATTTAAATATACACTAGGTAATTAGTAATATTAATAATTACCTATATGTTTGTCACATGCTAATCATGGAAGTTTCATAATTTCTGAAGGAAATAATTTGGAAACCGTTCTAACAATGAGATGAGATGCAAATAAATGAGCATAGGTAGTTAATCCAAGGTTCTAGCATTAACAGCGATCCCAATTATTAATACAATTGTATTGTGTTGCTAATATTTTGTAAAGCATTTACAATATTGTCGATAATTGAACCATTAAAATTTAAAACCTACTACTTTATCAGCACCATCAAAATTAATGTTACAGTTGCAATACATGCATGCTAATCACATCACAATTTGGAAGTACTCTTATATCTGAACGATAATCTTGCCAGTTAAATAAGAAACGTGATAAGTACGGTAACACTTTTATGCAAGCGGAAAGCGTAAAATACACCAATATAAGCAAACCTACAAATAACTAATGATACATTTAGTATCCTCCACGTGTTGGTATCATCATTACCTTTGGAACATAAATTCATTTTGAAGTCTCTTTTAAAATTATGCCAACAGCTTCTATCCGCTTGCGGACAAGCTCTAGTATGATCCTGGATGGAGCATCATATTTGAACTTATTCGAGCTGCTTATCATAGCTAGTACATTGATTGGCTAAAATAGATTTGTAAATATCAAATAAATAAATAAAATAAATAAATAAGTTTTTTAGTTATCGTATCCACAGACAAACACGCCGTATAGATATAAATGGACTTTATGCGAGACGAAATGGTCCACAGGAGTAATGTGATGCAAAACCAGTACGATTTAGGAGCAACTTGGCCATTTTTACATTCATTCCCACTTTCCTTGGTGAAAATATACAACCTTATCATAAACCTACTTGGAATAACTATGAATATATTACAGAGAGCATCTAAGAAACAAGAATCAGGGACTCCTACAAATATGATGATGGGAGTTTCATTCATCTAACAAAACACAACATTGTCCTTGAGCATCCTGACTACCATAAATTAACAAATATTATGGCATCATTTATCATCAACCAGGAGGAGTATCTAGCATCTGACACGCTATTAAGTGCCCCGAAGGGGATACTTTAAAAGATCGAAGAAAAACATGAAAAAAAACAACAGAGAAACGAGTTAAGGAACGAGAGAAAAGAAAATTTGTATATAGACACATGCTAAGTAGTTCTAAAATTACGCCAAATTATACGAGGGTTGGTTGACCGCTGTGGATCCCAGAGGGCACAAATGTGCAGAATGTGTTTTAATCATTACAATACACCATAAACATACATAAAAAAAATTAAACAATAAATTTTCTTTTCGCCAATCAAACTATGCGACTTTCCTTAAATCACACCGAAGATGGACCAAGGTCATTTCCTCAAATGGAAAACGGGAGAGACATAGAACGCGTTCAAATCAACTAAAATTCGGTATGCAGATACCTTATGTACAGTGTACAGTACCACTAAAACGTTTTACCAAGTTTAACCAGAATTGGTTGACACGTGTGATTTAGGTTGTTTAAGATTCAATTGTTGTTCTACTTCTAGCTTCAATACTTTAACTTCGAGTGAGACGGCGTATTTGATAATTTATGGCTTTGGTAAATACTTTGAATGATTGTGTAAATCGGTTCAGTCCAATTTGATTTGCTTCTTATTGGGGCACTTTCCAATATCGGTTTTAACGTAAATCTGTGCCGCGTTGTATAATATATAAACATATATATAATGTGTACTAGAAATTAATTTTCTTTTTCATCTATGCACAATCTAACCGCTTACATTAAAGAGCCGGCCGGCGACAGTAATGAACCAACGCAGTAGACGCGACATCACACATACTACATAATTAAATATAAATATAACCCAACGGTTGCTCATTCATGACATTCATTAAATAGCCAAAAGCAAAAAATTAATGACGTTTCAAATCCTGAAGATGTCAATAAATGTATAACTAAGCAGTTTTATACAAAATTTAATATGAACAAAAATGTTCGAGCATATATAAAATACGTTGGAGGTTGGAGTACGCTTATTCAGTTTATTTACAAAGATTACAAAATTACTTTTAAAATTCAACATTGTTATTAAATGACAGCGATTGTCCTCTCGTTCCAAAAACTACACTCATTTTAAAAATGTGTTTTGTGTATTCATTACGTTTTGTATCGTACGAAATGGCCATGTCAATACATAGCTCAGCTCACTATAATATATAAGTCAATATCACGCTGCTACTGCAAACGAAAATCTCATCTATCTCCTATTCTATTTACTATTCTAAGACGAATTTATTCATCTGTGCGCCTCCGATTCTTCAGATTGGCACTCTGTGCTTGTTGTAAAACATCAGTTTGCAAATTCATGGATAGTTTTAATTTACGTTATGCGTTTACCTTGAGAATGAAATAATTCTTTTCGCTCATGCATAAAGGTAAACCCGTTTGTTTAGGCCAGTACCCAATTGCCATTTGTACAATCAGCTTGCGCATTCATCTTGTTGTATCTTGTTGGATGAAAACAGGTCGAGGTAGATGACAGGCTGGACATGTAATCTTTCCATATAATTTGGAACAGCGTAGTTGCGTCTAGGTAAGTAAATAAGTGTGCATGTTTTGTGTCTACCTTTGCCCGTTGCTTTTCACACGTGCGTAGTTGCATATTTTTCATCCTCATTGTCAGTATCACATATATACAAGATTATCTTTCATATGCTCATTAATAGAATGATTTTACAATGTTGTTTGGTGCTGTGTCTGAAGCTACTGGTTCAATTGATCCCAAGTTTTGTACACAGATACGTCGGGTAATTTATGATTTTAAAATTATCCTCTGAGGTTAAGCTCCGGAGGGTAAAATATGGTCAAATTTTAAAAACACCCAATACTGTAATTCTTAGTATAAAGCGCAGTTTCTGTTGAATCACCACCACCATAAAATTTATGCATTAATATTAGTGCTTCACTTAATTTGAATTTACGTATGATTAAGCAAAGTTAAACTATAGCTGTGGGATCTGGGATCTCATGAATGAACTTTGTTGGACGCCATACCATCAAATAAATTTAATTTTTAAAGATTCTGGTCAAGGGAAGATTATCATGTATCATGTTCGTCAAGTCAATGTCGGATAAAGGTAGACAACAACAACATGTGCCTCAGGACAAATATATACATAATACGTAAATTTTGCATATATTGAAGAACGCAACACGCAACGAGATGAATTTTTGCAAATTCTACTATATGGTAGTCACGCGTATTGCCAAAATCACGACGGCACTTGTCACGCATTGCATACATACAAAAATATTTAAGAAAAGAATGCGTTACATACAGATATAACTAACAGTGCAGAATGATATCAGCGATATACATACAGTACAGCACATTCCTTCTGAAACAACGAATATCCGTATCAGTAATTCTTTCCTGCTATATACCGATACAACAAACGAACATGCATTGCATTTAATGTGTATAAGGAGACAACTTATCAAATATTTTCTTAATACCTAACCATTCTTCTAATTATAAACTATTTTTATGAGTATAAGACACGTTTTATACCGTCTTTGACCTTGACTGGAAAACACTTCACTTTATAAATGTCTTTCTTTATAATTTAATTACTTATATATAGAATCGAATAAAGTAAAGACACACCATGTTGCGCTTACGTAACGTAGCTCATGCGTCATGTAACTTAGCTTAAGCAATCATCCCCCTGTGAACACTATAAGAGAGGAAGAAATCACAAATTAAATGGTTCGATTTTACAAAACTGACGCTTATATACCTACAACTTTCCATTCTATTGAGTACAAGATAAACTGATACACGTAAACGCAGAAAATAAACGTTTGAAAACGTTTAAAACATGTTATATTTCGACAGTTGGGTTGGGAGAATGAAAGATAAAAGTAGCAAATAAAATTCATCAGAAGGTCTCATCGGGTCTTATTTGTGACCAAACTTAGTTTATGTTATGAGTAAAGTTCCAATTAATATGTTGCTAAAATGCCCAAAATATGTATGTATTTATGTTCTTAAAAATGTCAAAATATGTGGTTAAATATGTGATTATAAATGACAAATTTGACTATATATGTG
>JAHZNE010007600.1:0-29029 GCA_027744055.1 Callyntrura sp. NNG-2020 | reverse complement strand
AAAAAAAATGTTTTGTAATATTTTCCGGAAAGTAAATAGGTAAATAGCCAACGCATTATTGTGATATGCTCTCCGTAGTTTCTCACGAAGGTGGATTACACCGTTTTATTAAATATGCCTATGAAAAGTGAACCAACGATAAATCACTGGAACTAAAATATGTAACGGTACAACCGGTACAACGCACCGGCATGTCGACGTTGCGCGTTGTAGGCATCATTACTTCAAACATTTGGCCTATTATGGTCCAACGGAAAATTGGAACACGAGCGACCTGATGACGGGGAAAGGCTGTGTCATCACATTTCCAGTGCCTTGATGGACCACCTTTTATGCAATAACAGGTTTGTGTATATCATTCCATCAAGATATTATAAGCAATGCAATTCAAGGGGTGATTGGGAAAATACCAAAAGAGGCAATAAAACAAAGTGCACAAAATACACAGACCGTCATTTTACTGTCCTTGCGTCAGCATACTATGTCATACGTGTACTTGGCATTCTTGATACCCACGAGGGTAACAGTTTTTAAAAGTTAACCCTTCTTTAGCATCAATACGTAGAAAAATATAACGAGTTGAAATTAATGAGTCACTCGATACAAAATGTCATTTCATAAAAGAGCTCTATGTAATTTATTTCAGTAAATTAAGCAATAACGATACACAATAAGAATAACATTACACACTACTTACCATAAAGTAAAAACCTAGGGTCTACAGGTAGTTTAGACTCAAGAAGGTCTGATGTTTAAAAAATTTACGGCTTTGTTTGGGAAGGTGCCAATAGTCAAATATGTATACGTGGTACATACATAATTAAATACATGAAATGATGATGCACAGTTATATAATTAGATTATACAGCATTCTAATTTGTAAGTCAATATGGTTATATATAGTTAATAATTACTACATTTACTAAACACTATAGTATATTTACATATTTTAGGCCTTGTGCTTAAGGTCTCAATACGATGAGACATAGTTGAGGCTGTACATTGTTTACGCATCCCAAAGAAAATACATTAATACATATGATGGAATAAATAGTTAATTTGTATTTTAAACTTTTAATGTGGTAATGATATTATATTTCTCCAGGTTCCTCTTCAGATATAGATGTCGTAGGACGATGCCGCCTTTTCGGCGAGGCAGATCTTGACTTTGACTGTCTCCTAGTCGTACATTTACATATAATAAGTAATTCGAATTAAACTGAGAATCTGTCGAAATATTTACATCTGCATGGTGTTGCCAGAGATTAGTTAATTACTTGTGTCTGGATTTTCTGTCACGAGATTTTGACCTTGATTTGGATCGTCTTCTGTGGCGACTTCTACTCCTGTCCTTTTCTTTTCTTTCATTTCGATTTTTTCGATCTCGACTGGGTCTATCTCTACTTCTACTGCGTCTTCTCTCCCTTCTCTCTTTCTCTTTACTTCTGCTTCTACTTGCTTCCCTCCTTTTTGAACGTCCATCCCTATCTCTACTTCGGCTTCTACGTCTACGGGCTCTATCTCTGTCTTCTACATCATTACCCCTATTACGATTGCCTCTGAGTACTTCACGACGTCGCTTTCGGCGATCCTCCGCAGTAGTCTTTAACAAGTTACAACACAAAAAACTTTAAACAAAAAACGTTATGGAAGGTAAAAAAAAAGAAAATGTTATTTTACACACAGGTACCTGAAATTCTTTCAAATTTTAATGCAAGATGCTTAAGTTACATAGAGAGTAAATCGAAACACATGTCGAAAGGTTTATAAGTTACACGTACCTCCAAATCATAAAAATAGTCTTTGTCTTTACTAGCAGCTTCGTAATCTGCTTTTAAAGCCTTTGAAATCAACAAAATAATAATTAAGTATGTGCCTGGTTTATCATTTAAATGTAATAAGATAATTGAGCCCGTTATCCATATAATACGATTTATACATACCAAGTTGTGAATTTTTGGACACTCCCCCAAATCCATTCGCTACAATAAAACAAAATTGAAATTAACAAACCAACGAAAATCTTACATTTCTCTGTAGAGTGTTTACTGTTGTCTTTACTCAATTCCATAAGTAATTGGAATTCAGACACAGTTTTCATCCAAAAAACTTGGTGTTGATGTTGCCACTACGTGCTAAAGCTAAACACGATAATTTAAACTGAACCTGCTTTCACCGTAACGATCATCTCAAAACATCAACTTACCCCATGACGCTGCAGTTAACCGTGCTCACGATAAGTGTTTTGAATTCGCATCTACGTTAGTACGTTTTGCTCGTATGAGTATTAATTTCGTACAGGGTAAAATCAAAATCAGGACTAAAGTAGCCCTTCAGTTTGTGGTAAACAAATACTATATTGCACAGTAATTTTGATGGAACATATCAACCATAGGTCAATCAGAATCAGAGATGGGATTCATAATTTTAGCCATACTTACTTATGACTATATATACTTACAAACACACGCGATCGATCCCTCTACACCACCGAAATGAACACAAGTTGGAAAGAGATGGATTAAGTGCCCGGAATGAGATGTCACGGCTCTTGTTTGTCGGGGTTGTGTGTAGACTTATGTCTATACAACACATTTAACATACCCACAAAGCCAGTAAAATATATTTAATCACATCTAACATTTACTTTCTCTTCGGCAAACAACCGATGAAGTAATCTTTAAAAAAGGACTAATGATTCGGATCTCATGGAATGCAATAAGATAAGGAGATATCAACACTTACAACCAACCCGACAGCTTTGACATTTTCATACTACAGACAACAGACAGACTGTATGTGTGAATGAACTGTGTGAGACGCCTGTAAATTATATTCAAGGACAAATAATCAACTTCTAGCCTTCCTCCCATAGCTGAATATTTCAATTTCATCTAACTTCTCGAAGCAATAGGTAAACTAATGTAAAATTAAATTTCAATTTGTATTATCAGTAACGAGTAATCATTTAATCTGTGAAAACGAAAAAGCATTTCTAGCATTTGTTACCAAACTGAAAATAAACTTTTATTAGATCTCTAGATATCTTTAACATGAACACGACATTGGAAAAGGATTATAGCAAATGAAAAATTCTAAATTCAATGAGTCCACAAACAAGATTTGAATGATTAACGCTATCTTGTCTATGTAACGAAAAATAATAATTTAAGTGCAACATATGATGTCGCAGTTTACTCGACTCCTAGAATATAAGTATTAAATATCGTGATTTAAAACAAAAACTTTTGGACAGCTGACAGTTCAATTTTCTGTAATATACATAATACGAGTTCAAGCTGGAACATGATATTTTGGAATGATGATGACATATGATGTAGTTGCTTACAGATTTGTGAGAATTTTCAATCAATTAACATGCCAATTTTCATCTATATACTATACTGTAGATTCCAGGTCATTTTAAATAACTTACTGTTGCTTCCAGAATTGAATATTGGCAACAACCCAGTAAAAACGGTTTGCAAACTCTGGGATCGTCAAAATTGACTGTAATTTTTTCTTCCTCTCCTGCAATTTTAGAATAAAACATCATTACAAATATGAATAACATGATCAACTTTCTTCTACCATTACTTTAATTGAAAAATATTTAAATAAGATTGTTATTACCATTTCTGCTAGTGCCCATCAATTGATCGAGCATAGCGCGTATCTGATCATGAGCCGACATGATTAACTTCAGTAAATTGCGGCTTTACGTCGCAAGTCCCCCCCCGTACACAGAATTTTAGAAAGCGGTCAACGGTATCCCTTGCAGCTCGTCCAGAATAAGGTATATCAGCTTTTAATAAGTATAAATGAAAAAAAAACTTATTAATTATTTAAAACATTATTAGTCATCCCTGCGGCCTTCCTACAATGTAAAAGGATTAAATTCGTTTCTACACAGGATAACTAACAGGTTTGAAGTACAAAAAATGAGCTAAAACTAACGTTGAACGTAAGTAGGAGCTGTAAAATTACGTCAAAAGCATACTCTAGAGTCACTACGTGCTTATATGTAAAGCAAAGCGCCAAGTTATGGAACTATTATAAAATCATCGCTAAAAACAATAGATTAAATCTATTCTAAAAACAGCAACCTTAGCTTGCAACTGTATCATGATTTCTAAACATTTTGAAAACGTACAACATAACATAAGGACTATAAGTATTTCCGAAGTACAACTATTAACACATAGTCAATGTAAGAAACAATTTTCAAAATTTGTCTAACTGATGATGGCCGTGACCGATCGTATCACCATCATACTATTAATTATGGGAAAGGAGTGGTTGAATAATAACAGAATGTAAATTTGAAAATAAAAAGTCATTAACATACGATGTTATGTTGTTAAAATCAAATGGTAAACTACGCACGACGTGTAATAATAGTGAATAGTGGTGATATGGTCGGTTTGTATTACAATTTCTTTGGTTTATTGTATCCGTACGTTTGTTGTTTACATCTATATTATTCTCTCTCTAACCTTGCATGATGCAACATGGTGCACGATAAGCTTTAGCACCTCCTAATTTACAACAAACTTAAAATTAGTAAAAATTAAATTGTACAAACCTTAATTCATTTATTCGATATACGTAGCTCAGCACAGAGCACAACCAGTCAACGGACCGAAGGCCTTGATGCAGATTAAGGAAATTGGAACGGCACCTTATAACTAAATTTTCAGTGTTTCCAACAAGTAAACAATAATTTTAAAATAAACTTTCCAACTCAAATCTAAACCCTAAATGCTTGGAAGGAAAAATATTTAATTCAACTGTGTAAAATCAAGCCTACGACTCAACAATTACACGCCACGAATCATCAAAATTCGCTATACCAAACTGCATGGCAATTGGCAGTACAACAGTACATGAGTACATATGTTATGCATATGATGGATGGACGATGGTGATAAGAGGAAGACGAAAGAACTATATACACAGAGGGAGAAGCGACAGGAGTAGAAAGTAGAAACTAGATCTGAGCCAGCCTTTGCTTGAAAAGCTGAGTGCGACTGACTGGCGAGTGATAATATTGAAATTTGTTGAAATCGATAATTCCATAATGGCCTTAAAGTATTTTAGTGACCAAATAGCTTAAATTAGTTGACCCATGCATATGTAAGATCAAAAAATTACATATCCTATCGAAACTTCTTTTACATTTACCCAACGAGAAATATCAACCCAAAATTCCCTTTCCCCAAAACGTTTCCCTTCTGCTCTTTACTAGATGCCACGTTTAGCAACGCCGTACTAATTATTGCTGAGTGCTCGTGTCAGTCCACAGGCTCCGTCGGTAAATTTAATTACATAATAGCAAAACAAAAAAAAAACAGATTTTAAACTCCATTTCATAAATTGATAGCTATGCAATGTAACCGACTTTAATCGAACTCTAGTTCTCTAGTTCGAGCTCCAATATACACGCGTTACATATCGTTAATGGGAGTTAATGCCAAGATAATACAGATATTGTAAATGGTAAATATGGTTGGACTAGTAGGAGTATGAACAGCATGTTCTGGTTTTCTCTTGTTTTTCTTAAAGGTTTTCATATATTTTTTACTTACAAAATTCAAAAGTCAATGTTATAATACGATAAAGTATTTCTAACATGTGATAGAAAATCCTCCTTCTTCTTCTGAAAAGGTTCCCACAAAATGGAGAGCTGGGTGTACATTTACAATTAACGATTACATTTATTAAACTGTCTTTGATCATCTATCACTCTTGCGAGCATTAGTAAATATATGTTACTTTTACGATTTTTTCAAGGAGTTTGGTTGGGTTTTAGATATAGCAAACTCTAGGTCAACGTGGCATCAACGGGTTCACTCTAGTCGGTGTATAATGCATTTGCATTCCATCTTCCATCCAACTTCAAACAGTAGTGTTGAGTGTTGATGCTGAAGTAATCGGAGTAACCGCTGACAATCAGTATTACAGCGTTTCACGGGCACCAGTGGAAATCGACCGCCGACGTTACCATAGGCCACTCCACCAACTACCTCGGACTTTAATAATATGGCCCACTGCACCACCTTATGAACTTATCCTAGCCCATTGAACCACCCATCATGCGTCACCTTATGATGGGTCGCGACTCGCGACCATCAATGACTGAATTTATTGTAAGACCGTCAACCACTCAAACACTGGGTCACCGACACATACATACTCTATTGACGACCACCGACCACTTACTTCCTAGATTACCGGCCGCATACCTCCTCATACGCCATTCCACTGGTCACCGGTGACGCGTAAAGCACTGCACGGAGCAGTAGTCGTTCGTCGTGAATGAAAAGCAAGTACGTCCATGTACAAACTACAAACAAGCACAAGCACATATTATACAAACAAATGAATGCATGTACATGTATACATGTATTTTTGTATTTATTGTTATGAGCATCTCATCTTCATCAATAATACCTGCTGATCATCAGATACCTGAAATCCAATGCACCAAAGACTATTCAAAACAGTTAAGGTCAAAACATTTTTTAAACAATAAAAAATCCCGATACATGTTTACTCAGTTTTTTTAAATATTTCGACGGGATTTTTCCGGATGCTCGCAGCCAATTGTATAAATGAGTGATATCGCATTAAGCATTTTTGTAAGTGGCATATTTCTTAAAATACAAAGCAATTACGTACATAACTATTGTAACTACAAAGTGAAAGTTTAATTATTCCAGGGTTCAATATGGACACCCGCTGATTGGAGACATTTACACTCACCCAACGCGATGGAGTAAAACAAATTGAATACTAGTTTTTAAAATAGATGTAGACGACTACATACTGTTAATTGGGAACAAAGTCCAGGGGTCATATTACTGTTTCTTTCGGGGGACAGGGAGACGGAGACGAACCAGGTGTGCAATAGTGCAATAATTATCTTTAAGTTTTATCCTATTTGTTAAGTTGAAAGTGCCAACACAGGTGGTACTTTTCGCTGATAAGTAAAATCTGTAGTATACTTACCTATATATCACGACCTCTTTCATTAATTACAAACAAGTGTCGATGCATTTCTTATGTGATATGTCCTATAAATAGCACGATTTAATAATCAACAGTACTGCAACATTAGATTAATTAATTCAAAGACAAGTTTAAAAACTCAATGATTACTCTGATATTGTGTTCCACTTCCTTTGTGACTGTTTTGTGAGTTTGAATCAATGTACATATTTTCAATGCCGTATACTCATGACATAAACAACTTGCAAACTACAACGTGTGTGTGTACCACGTGTAAATAATTTTTTTTTAAACTTTTAACGTTCTACCTTAATGAACCAAAGATATCTGAACCTGATAATTTCACCATCCATTGTCCATCCAACCGAACCTGTGTAATGCGCACGAACTCTGGCCAGGTTATTGGAAGCGTCGGCATAACCTAGTAAGTATAGAATTTTTCTCGTTTCTCGGTCGCTCCTTATTTATTTAATCTTATGCATTATGATTATGTGGTTTGTGATGTACGGTAAAATGTCTTAAATATTTGGGTCGTGCAAGCGGTAAAGTCACCTCCTATGGCGTATTTCACGGTTCAATATAAATACATATAACACAACACAGATTTAGAAGGAAATATTTCCGTTCCAAGTAAAATTAGAATTGACCAATTCGACATAATTCTTTGCTCGTCGAACATGACTCAGAAAACTTATCCTCAGTTTAAGCAAAGTGGCGTTGATTTAAAAAAATGATAAGTGTACTCCGCCATCCACAGAGCATACATCGATCAGCTCTACACCAAATACATCTATAGATTGCTTTAAATTGTTCTACAATTACATATGCGTTTAATTCATTGTTTGTTCAAAAGAAATAGAGAGTTATAAGACTACTAGTTGAGTTGTCAGTAAATATTTTAAGCGAATAGTTTACAGGCGTTGAAAGTAAATCACAGGTGATAGTTAAGGGCCCAAAATGATTTACATTTACATAATATAATATGTTGTGAGTATATGTAGATGATATACATGGTTTATTCCAGATATTTTGGCTCATTCACTTGGTTTTGGTAGATGTTCCAAATATCATATATGTTGAAATATGTTGGTCGAAATAATCTGACAAAGTGATAAGAGACTTCTTTATTTAAAAAATTCAAAAATCGTGTGGATGTCGGTAGACAACACATACAGTATAAAAAAAGGATTCCGATAAAAACTAAAGTATTATGTTTCAATTCATAATTTTTATCCGTATGAGGGCAAATGATGAAATCAGAGTTCATATGTTTAATGAAATTTGCGACAACTCCGGTGTGGCTTAACTTAACTTGGTTCTCGTTAACTTAACTTCCTCAAACTTGAATGGAAAGGTTTGTGGTAGACATTTAAAAAAATACATCATCGCATCCCATCAATGCAAGTGTCTTGCCCACACATTTGCATGTGTACCCCCTTGTTAATTTTGTGTTTTGTCAGTGGGGTTTTCAGTTTTTGTGTATTCATTTGACTACTATTTATCAACATTTACCCCGCTCTCGAACAGGTATTAACGGTAGCAAATAGATATTTACAACACAGCATATTAGCATAATTAATGATAAAATTGCATATTGCACTTGTAGATATACTTGAAGGGAATTTGTAAAAAAAAACTTTAAAATTGGTACAAACCTCAAGCTCAACTGCTCCGTAATATTGCATTTAGCTTAGCACTGAAGCAAACGATGTTTATTAGTTTGCAGTTTGCAAAGTGTAAAATTTAATCTTACAGAGCAACGGTCATAAGTCAGTGTATTGGAAGGTTGTAGTTTTGAATTTAAAATCTGTAAAAAATTGTTTAAAGAAAAATTGGGAAGTAGCACGCTTCTTTAAAGATAAATCCTTCATAATAATCCAAAGGACTAAATAAGGAATAGAAAAGGACGAATATTGTTGACTACAAATATCATTATCAAGGTGGATGTCACGACGTCTTGGGGGAGCATTTGAAGTGGTGCATCTAAATAGAAAGAATTATGATCACATAGTTTTTCCTATAAAAGTATCGTTTTATGCAAATAGTACAGAGATGAATCTGAAGATTTTATCACTTAGCGTAAGAAAAATGAAAAAAAAATACATGAAATACTCAATTTTTATTTTAGAGCTTTATGCTCTTTCATACATATATATGCAAAACCCCTTTGTATCAATAAAAATGACAACCTTTGATGACAACGAACAAAAATTCCCCTTCAATTTTTGATAGGTTCCACTTTAGCTTGATTGATCTTCCATTTATACACAAAGATGCAGGTTTGGGTGTCATTTGGGATTGCTTCCTTCGGCCATGTACAAATGTGTATTAGGTATATAACCTCATAACAATTTTTATGATCTATTCCAGGTGTGACCTTATACATGGAAAAGTTCTGATTTCGTTCGTAGTTCATGCTTCCTTGCTGACAAAATGATGTTTTTACTCGCTCAATTTAAAACTTGTTGCCTTCTTTGATGCCATGTCACGACGCGAGCTTCGAGCTGTTCAGTTGGGTAGTGTCGTAGCCCGATTTTACTGCTATGTGCTACCATTACCCTGAAAATGTAAAAATTGAAGTGTATAGCGTCCATAATTGTGAATATGTTGTTCATAAGTCCACTATCTGCAACTTAGCCAATGACCCAAGGCATTTTGTCTTCTCATCTTCTTCGCCATTCACACTGTTATTACATGTGTGATATTGAAACGCTTCTTCCTCGTTCATCTTTGGGGTGAACTCTTGTTTATAACGTTGAAGGGTTCTAGCTTGTTAGCTTGAAAGCTCCCACATTTCAAAAACATTGTATAAAGGGTACATGCTCTATCTTGTCTAGTAATTCTGAAGCACTTAGCGTTAAAGGTAACATCATGATTGTTTCGCATTGTTTGTAAGTGAGAGACTTGGTGAACCTTTTCGTATTTAGTACATGATACGAGAAAATGGACATCTTTCATTTTTGACGACAACAATAACATACTATATACATAACGTCCTAACGGAAACCGATCTGTACGATGTCTTTTGCAATACTTTTCACGGGAATTCCGCCAAACCATGTGTCAAAAATTTTCTTAATAAATTATAACAAAAGTCTGGGAAAGCTCCCTGTACGATAAAAAAAATATATACCTCGATTTAACTAACGTTATTCTGTTCTCGGTGGATTTAAAATTTCGTTTTTAAAGAATGTATAAAAGGAAACTAAAAAGCATGAAAAATACTAAATTTGCAGAATAGAGGTCGAGATTTTTTATGGCATTTTTTTGCAGAGAACCTATTCTTGAACGTCAAGACCCCAAATCATACTATAACGATTCTTACTAGTAACAGCTAGTTCTTGATTATAATCGTATTCTATTCTATGTGCATGTACTGAATCATTCCGTATTGGAACAAGTATAGAGTATATTGTACGAAAGTCTATTACAAAGCTACAGAGACAGACAGGTTAATAAGCAAATGCGCGTAATGCATATAAGATATAGTTTCCCTTACCTGTTGTGTTGTTGTACCCTGTACTTTTGTGTATTATATTATGTTACAGCTTTTTAAAACTAAACTACCTTCGTGGGTCCATAAAATTGGTATACACCATACCACTACCAGTAATTACACTCTTGTGCAGAACGAAATGCAATATGACTGGACGATGTAAATAATATACTTGCGAGATGATACATTTTAGTTACAAAATTGCAAAATTGCCTCATTACTGCTCCTGCAAGTTTGAAGTTACCGTCTCCGAATTCAGTGAGGGTATTTGTACACTCATTGTATTTCAATTTGGTGGTGGTGGTAATTGTAATGCCGAGTTGGTGGGACGGGAGCATATGAAGATGCATTGCAAAATTTGTTGACGTGTATGTATATTATATATACACAATGTGTTACCTGTTTTCCCACAGTACTGGTTTACTGGACGCTGTCGTTGACATTGTTGAAACGTCTATTTATCAAAGGTCATAGTCATAATCTTGGAACTAGTACAGTGGAATATGCCAACCAATGTACTTGCAGTGCCCAAGTAACCTCACTCGACTACTCAAAATTTATCAGCGCTCCATCATTGAACTTCCTGTACATTTCTGTTAGTGGCATTAGCAAAACAATCATGTAGTCTATCAAAAGTCTCGAGGTGGTGATACTACTTTAAGGATAAAAATGTATACGTTAAATAAATAATAATCATACAAGTCAGTCATACATGCAGTCTGTCTGTCTAAGCATTTAGGGCATCCCCCTCAAGATGATTCCTATGAAATTCTAGTTCAGCAGCGATTTTAAAAAGGTAAATTATCGGGCAAGGGACGCGGACGGGTGGCTAGCAAACAAAATCATAATAAGGGTTCCCCGTCAACAATATAAGGCAAAATCATCTTCACAACCTTGCCAGGTTTCATGTTTGTACAAAACCAAGTAAAATGTCCGTAGTTGGTAGTAGAGCTTTGCTTCAAGTAAAGAAACACTGGTATAGGTGAACACCTATACAAGAACGACATATTTGGTTTATGTTTTTCTTTTCTTAATGTTGCGTTGTAAGCAACTTTACGTGAAGTGAGCTAAAAAACTACTTTGTGCTCCAATCTCTCACTACGTTCAACAAATACAATGTGTAGTAGTGCTTGTATTCATTTTCATTATGTACTATCTTGGGTAGCAACAGCAGCAGCGTACTACAGGCGTTTATTACCGTGTGTGTGCACAAACGCGTTGTTGTAAGCTATATACGAGACTGGTATGCCTGATCTGATTCGAAAGATCAAATTCAAGCTTTTTTGCTCATGTTCACTGTCCTAATGAAGTTGAAGTAGAAGTTCGTTTAGTGTGGAAATTAGGAATGTAAAGGTAATACAAAATATAATGTACGGCGCTTGTACGTAATAGTTAGTAATAATTTTAAACAATGTAGTATATGAAATTTTACGCGTAGGACAAAAAAGAGTCGTGAAAACAGGAATTGTTCAGAACGAGAGAGAGAGAGAGGTACAGATATTTTGAGGAGTATGTATCGGATTAGAGATGGTCGCCGTCACCGTCGTCGTCCCCATTATGATCGCTAGATAGAAGTTTGATATTGTATTCTCTGGCTATCCTAGCTTTTGCTGCTGTTGAGTTGGCTCTATTAAACTGCCGCAGCAGCTCCAATTCCACTCGCTCCGCTCCCTTTACTCTTTTTTGTACAGTTCAGATGTTATAATAATAAGACGGCGAGCAACTATGGATGGACTGTTGTAAGTTTGTAAGTGAGTATAAAAAACTGCTACATAGTTACCTACATGTAAAAATAACGCACACAAATACATATATAGTATTCGTTATATTCAACAACTCACACACACACACACACTCTCCGCTCTCCTCAAGTCAGCTTTTGGTTCTTTTCTCCTTCATGCTGTATTATCTGCTGTATTGTTGCATTCGTGTAGGTATGTAAAATGGCTGCGGATTGGATTGGTGGAGACGATAACTGACGCGAAGAGGGAGAGAACTAGCTCGACTCCCCACCCGTAAAGGGATATCCTTATATGAAGGAACCACAATTTTAATTCTGCTCTGTGGGTTACTGCTTTATATGATATGATGCTGTTGCTTTACCGTGAGTAGCTCACACACATATTATTTTTCTGTTCTGTATTTTCAACTTTTTCAACTTCCATACACACACATAATTGATAATATAAGATTGTGTATGTAACTGCTGCTGGCTGCTACGGACAAGTTCCTCACAAAAGATTCAAGCAATGCAAACTTGAAGGCTTGAGGGGAATGTGACTAGGCACCAATACTAGGCAGACATTGTAGCTGAGTGTGTGATGAGTGTGTAGGCAACCTACCTTACCCCATAACATGAAAATAGAACTATACCACCGTCATTTACCGTCACAAGTATCTATCAATAACATCAGGACGTGGGCTCTAACATCTCAAATAAATGTACATTTTATATACTTTGTTGTTTGAGTGGAGTGCAAACTGAGAGCTCTATCGGAGAGAGAGAAACGGCAGCAAAAAAACGAAAATGGAGAGAGAAGTTAGAATAGAGAGAAGCTTTAGCGAAAAGCAGTTACATAGATACTCTCACTCTGTATAATATGTATGTAGATTGTGGTAGCTATATTGCACCACTAAAAATTGTATGCACTCTGTTGTACACTTTAACTTTATATTTGAGGATAGCACACAGCCTATTATGAAGCATCTAATAAAACCAGTTGTTAAATGCGAACAGCTATACATACAAACTTTGTTATACCCGACTCATTATTATTATTATTAATATTATTGCTGTGATGTGGATTTTGTGGATGTGTGCTGCTGTACGAACGAACGTACGCAGCATTTTTTGCTGGCTGTTGTATAGTAGGATCACTACTACCGATGGGTAAACTGAATAATGGATACATATATTCACATAACGCTATGTACGACAGTCAGCGTACAGGAGAGAGAGAAATAGAGTTTTAAACCTCTTCTCTTCGTCTTCATTTTTTGATTCACAAAAAATTGAAAATCATAAAAATACATTAATTATACTACTTGAAAATAATGTAAAACCCGAAGAGATTTGAAAATGGGATAAAGAGAATTTTTTAAACCGACTGCTGGAAGGCTGGAAGTTATATTCTTCTACCTACTACAAAAAATATAAACAACGCAAAATCAGAGGATACCTACTACAATATTTTTTGTTTCGATTTCGGATTGCGCTCAAGTTAAGGTATGTTTTAAGCAAAGAAAACGATACACAGTAGTCTGCTGGTTAAAGCCGTTTTTTGATTGTTGGTTACATTTTTTTCTGACATGGAGATCTCATCCTCTGATGAGGAGCTGTTGCTCTTACTATGCTGAGAGAGGCAAGTTTTACGCTGGAGTTAGTTACTGGTGATAATTAGACCAAAAAAATCAACACATTTAAGTACTTTCACTACAATAAGACGTTATATGCAGAGAGAAAGATAGAAAGATTCGTTTCGGATATAAAAATACCTATATAATTGTTATTGTTATTAATGTATACTATTTTCGACACTACAACGTACGTACATACATATACGCCATATTATCCTTCTCAGCTCATAAAATGCGTAAAAGAAACTATTCCATGAAGTGCTAAATTGAACGCTTAGTTAAAGTGTTGTACAAGTCATCAGAATCCTCATCGACCAGATCAGTTTATAACTTTTTATGAATCCGTCAATTAAACCGTTTGACTGTGTTTTGTGCAAAAAAGGCATTGTATTTATATTTATATAATATAAATAAAACTTTATTCTGCTTCGTTCTGGTGGCTATATTTTCGATGGACTTATATAACTTGTGGTTTTGTGGTAAATGATTGTAAAAGTTTTCTCCATGCACCTGACATTACACACGGAGTACGTATGATTCTCGTAACTGGTTCAAAAATACAGCTATAAATCGTCTTGCATGGATCTGGAAGATACATGACAAATTTTGTCAGTGGGTGAATCGAGTATTATTACTATTGGACATATGTTATTATACCAATCATAAAAAGTAGGGAAACTTTGAAACTTTCAGGAAGCATCAAAGCTGATGATAAATTTCGTTTAATCATATCAACCTACTCTCTACTTACAAATGAGCAGTAGAAAAATACATGATTAAAAAATCATTTGTCCTTTACATCATCGTTACAAAACAACTTTCGTCTTCGTATCAAAAACATAAAAATTAAATAGCAAAATGTATTAAATTTTTATAAAGACAGTTGTACCGACGGAAGAAAGAGCTATCTTTAAAAAACAAGTTAATTTAAAAAAATCCTAGATTTTACCAAACAAAAAGTATTTTTAGACAAACAAGAACTGCATTAATACTGAAGCTTTTTTAAACCAAGAATCCCCAGTGAGATATTTCTGTGTTCTTATTTGTGCTACTATTATTATTATTATTATAATTATTATTATATATATAAATTTTACCTAACTGCGGTTCGACGAGTACATTTATATCATATATATACACATATATAGTACATACCATTGATGCATAACATTACAAAAAAGGACATCATCATACACTTAAAACTATTTTACTTTAATACATAATTATAGTAAATTTTAAAGGTAAAAATAATAATTGCTTTCTTTTGTGACAACAAACAAGTCTTTGTTTCCTGACGGTGATATTTTATAATCAGTAATTATTTATATTATATATAGATTTATACATAAATAGTAAGATAGACTGTAAATTAACTTTTAAGTCTAATAGTGTGATAAGGATACCTAAGGATATATTGGCTCTCTTGTTTTTGGGCCTTATGTCTGTGTTGTTCTAAAATTTGTACAGACTTTCTCATGTAATATATATACCTATATACAACGGTCTTGAACATTGGCGATGTTCAAGTGTGTGATTCTTCGGAAAGTGGTTATGCGTTAAGTGGTTCGATAAAATTCATTGAAGCAATTCTTGAAGACGGAGTACAGAATATACCTGCTACCTCTTTTGAAATAAGCAATATTAAGGTAACAGTTGTTTTTTCTAGATTATTATCTTAATTTAATACCAAAATAATGATAAACCTCCGATCATCTGCATCATGGTCTCATATCACTTGCCACATTTGCATACATATATATGCTGGATCATTCAACGATAACGACGGGGATGTAGCAAAGTGCATTACAATCACACTTTGGATTATTATTTTCTTTTTACTTTCAACATTACAAAAAAACAGTACTGATAAAGAGAACCCTACAGGCTACACTGGTAGACTGGCAAGAAGACAAGTTCGAAGCATTTTATTTAAATACATTGCATTGCATGCTTATACTTAAAAATTACCACTTGTCATTAGAGTAACGGTTAAAAAATAATAATATTGAAAGCGATTTCGGTCTTTACAATTACAAGCATAGTAAATTGACTCTTCGCTATTGCTTCTCCAAAAGTAACTTTATGGTTCGTGGTTGGGCGAGTGGTATTAACAATTTTGTCGCCATTTTCTGATATACCTCTCCGTAAAGTGACTAGAAAACAAACTACATTTCAAATTTAGTTTATTTGCTACATTTGCCATTATTCCCTTCCCTTGAAAGCGACTTTAAAATAGCATTTCAGATGTCTGATTTGATGACATTTTTCAAATTGCATTTGTATCAGATGGATGATATAATTTTGGGGATCATTAGATTTATGTATTATAAATCGTGTCGTATTATATAGCTATATAGAGCTGAATAGCATTGCTTCGATTTTATACTACTGAAGTTGTAGTACATTTAATTGTGGGCAATCGCGATGTCACCGCAATACACTTTATAGACACCGTTACATAAAAAAATTGCCGTTGTGTATGTGACACTGACAATGTTGCATTACATCTTCACACTTACTTGGTGGTACTGTTGCATGTTATTCAATTTACACTAGTGTAAAAATTTGGATCACGTACAATGTGTGACGCTGCGCTGTTTAACTGCTTAACATTATGACCACAAATGACCCCTCTTTGACACCATAATTAGACACGACAGGTTTAACTCCAATTCTGACCGTGTGAGCCTTGTATTTAAATTGGGTGAGAATTTAACCTTACATCGATCGGTGACAACTTTTTTCATACTATTATATTGGCCATTAAATAATCAGTATTGATCGGCTAATTGAGTTGGTACAAAATCATACCAATAATCGAACTGCATAAGAGTTCTCATGGGCAAATTCAATTTGTCTGTGTTATCGCTTCTACAGGCGTAGCAGTTAAAGTTCCCAAACTGACAGAAACGTGAAGATGCACATTTTGCTGTAATATCAAACTTTTGTATGCAGCCACGTAAGAGACGGCGGCGACTCGACGACACAAATATTAACAAATTTATGGGATACTTTGCAAAGACCAGCGGAAAGTTTTGGCAATTATCTTGTGTTTTTAAGAAAGTCATATTTGGACAGGTTAGGTACTCCGTTCTTCCAATATGGAAAATTTCTCTTGCGTCATTTTAGTTTTAGTGTAGTAATTGCTGGAGCTTCATTTTTAGGGACAAGGACATTTCTCGTACTTCGGTTGTAGGAGCATACGTATGAAAGTACGTAATTTGATTATGCTTGTTTCTTTTTGCGGGCGTTGTGTTTTTGTTGGTCCTGTCCTATCTACTATTTAAAATATGCCATATTATTTTGTTGCATGTTGTGTTTAAAGCAGACTGGTAGAAGAGCGTGTCTTTTGAAGGAGTGGAGATTGGCAAAAAAGGAATTTATGCTCCAACTCATAAATAAAACTATAATTAATTTATATAAATTTTCATTGCGGTAGACACACGCTGTTGTGCCCTGGAAATTATTTATAAAGGATGACCAGGAAGATTTTTGTACCGCTGATTGCACTTTGCATTTGCTGCACCTCGTTGTACGATAATTACTATAATTATTCCCCTTATAGATACATTTATTTATTGTTGACTGTGGGTTCCATCATGAGTCGCAATTTACACGCAAAATAACGTTTTCACTGTTACAATTATTGTACCAGTATATGTTGAAGACATTTTCGTTTTTCAGCAAATAGATGGTTGGATGTCATATGCCATGTGTCATGTTTACTACAAGGTTGAAGCAGAATACACCTATTTTAGAAAGGTGTCGCCAAACTTTCAGGTGAAATGTAATTAAAATTCACCGTACCCTACATGGTATACAATTAAATTCTCAAATCAGTTTAAACAATAAACTGCAACCCTGCATGTTTCATTGTTTTACCAGTACCGGTATATGCATTAATTACTTAAAATATATATGAATTAGTGTAGCAGGAAACGGCAACACTCATAAATAGTAAAACATTGTTGATTTTCGTTTTCTCGTGCTGTGGTTATTCCTTGTTACCCTGATTGATAAGAACTGTCGTAAAGACTAGTTTTACTGTTTGAATTCCGACAGATTATTTAGCCTTGGACATTTTGTAATAATTAAATGGCATACTGTTTGCCTATAAGAAAGAACCGACTGTGTAGGTATGTAGGTGTAAAAACCTACATCCTTAGGAAATATAAATATGTCACACTTCAACATTTTACATGTACATCTCACATCGTACAAACTTGTAAAAGTGCAAGGCAAAATACACATAAAAACGAAGTAGTAATACTTCTACTTACACATCTGCAAATATTGGTATAGGATCAGAGAGAAAAAAAAAGTTTATCAGTGCTTGTACATAGTTGTTGTTTTATACTTGTAAATTGTAAAGTCGGGACATGAACAGAGAGAGAGTTGTGGAGTGTGCTCATCGTTGTAAGTTGTAAGTAAAGGGAATATGGCAAACAACTGCCTACATCCCTAAAATACAATATGGTATTATGATGATATGAAAGCCTAGTCGGTTGTTGGTGAACTGCTTGTGATGATATTGATGTGATTTGGCACCAGCTCAGTTTACCCTTTTGGGGTTTGACTTATTGTCGTAACTAAACGATGTTGATGATGCATCTATATATACGTATTTTGTAGGTTTTGTTAAGTGGATAGTGAATGAGTTCTTTAAAGAAGACCTAAAAAAATGCCATTATGTGTCTTTCTGCTCTTTTTGCCCATTTTCATTCGTTCATAACAGCTCACATGCGACTTATGATATAAATGCGGCACAACTAGAGAGTGACTATAACGGAAGAGTGAAATAAGAGTAACAAATGCACAGAGACAAAATATAAAATCGTAGGAAGCTGAAAGGAGATGCAAGATACAGCGAGCGATTTTATGCCAACTATATAGTACTGATTATACATCTGTAAACGTGGCTATAAAATATATATGTAGATACTGTAATTGTATCATACTTACTTGAATGTAGTATACATAAATATTTTATATATCCGAGTGTAAACGTGGAGTGAATGATAATGATAACTCATAGCGAGTTGAATTTATAGTCTTGCTGAGGTGCAACAGTAGCCTCCTAATTTTTTTGCCTGGGCCATCTCCACAAAACGTAACCAATACCAAAGGTTTTTTTGAAGCACGAACCTATTTATATATTTTCGTTGCTCTTTATTGCAAACATTTTATGAACAATGGTAATTTGTATTTGTACGCAGTATGCATCATGTGTGTCTACACATTGACAAACAAATATAGCGCAAGATTTTCTGCTCAAGACAATTTCAAGTAGTATCAAAATATCAAAAGATTTACAAATTACAGATATGCCCATGCTCTGGCTACTGTTGTTGTCGACCGTGCCTTGAGTGTGTGATGGTAAAGGGGAGTTTAGCTCGTGTGGCTTGGAGATTTTGAGATGTACAACGAAAATTGAATGTCATTGAGTCTCATTTGTTGTTATCGTTTAGTTAGTGTTCATAAAATTCAGGGCACAGCACCATAAGCAGAAGTTGCACGTGTGCACGGGCAAACTTTACTACTTTTTAATTCCCAACTCGTATTCTCATGAGCGTCGAACATCCTGGCAATTTCTAATGCTTATATTCGCGTGGGATGTTCATTATACGGGAAATTGAGAAAACGGGCGCAATAAATAGGAGAATTTGTTTCATTTGCTTTGGAAAACAGCAAACCAGACTTTAGAACAGAAAATGACCAGGCAGGCACGATATTTATCGTGTCGTTGTTTGTGTATGGACCTGTCTGTCAGACACTGTTGATATAATGACGCTATATGATAAGTAATCAATGTGGCGCAGTAGAATCAAACTAGATAAGATAACACTCATATTTAGTGGAAAACATACACTAGTTCGTTGGATGTAAAAATAGTGTCTTTTCAGTTATGTGTACTTGGACAAGTACATGATAATGTGATGAATGCAGACGATCCAAGAAAAGGAAAACTATGTGGCGGTATATGGAGGTTGCTTTGCAATTGCTACCACTGTGTATGTGTTAATGTTTTAATGAAGATTAAATATGCATTAGCACTCTGTATGAAGTAAAACTACTGGACTCGCATTATCACCATCGCTATCAGTCGATGAACAATGCATACAAATAAAGTGTACAACTTCGTTAACTCATATATACATATATAAGGCTGAAGTTGGAATATAATTAGACTTAGAATGAGATGACGGATACCTATGTCACGACAAAACGTTATCTCGCGTTTTTTGTAAGTATTTACACAGTATTACAGCTTCGAAGCTGTGGCATGATTCTTTTTATATTGCACCATGCATCGTTTAACCATCTGAAGTGCATGGAAATGAAGGTGCAAATTGACCTATGCTCATAGCAAATGTTCCGTATATGATGAATAGCGTGAATTTGCGTGTCAAGTTAGTTTTAAGTAATTCCAAAAAAAACTCACTAACGGTTGTATTGTATATAGTCAGTGGTGTGTCGGGTAAGTATTTCAACTTTGTACAACGTAGTTTTGTGATACTGCTCAAATGACTACTTTCTATAGTCTACCAAGCCTATGCTGAACCAGCTTTACTAATGAGGTGCACTTGTTGTAAGTAAATAAATAGTGTAAAGAGAGTTGGGACATGACGAGAGTAAAAAAATAAGTTTGTCATGTACGTCCTACTGCTGCTGTTTATATAAATGGATGCTTTGGCGTCGAACGAAGAATAAGTTGTATTGCCAGAGAAAAAGTAGCATGTGTTGGCTGGATTTTTATACACACATAATTATATTATGGATAAATGGATGCAACGCACACTAACTTTTCTGCAATTATAAGATAAGCTAGTTCAGTAATGAGAAATTATTTATACACAATAACTACATTCGACGACGCATTTACCGCAAGTTAGCATTTAATATAAAGGAACAATGAGTATAAATTGAAGGCTTTTTACTGCTAGCCTCATTATATTCATCAATTAAATCGATTAACATGCATAGTTATTTAGCGTTGTTTGTCCGTCTGATTACTATAATCCGAATGTATCACACTTACACACTATCATTTATTTACCTATATCTATGCAATGACTAAATACATACAAAATATAGTATATCAAATATTAACGTACGTAAGTCATCAAATATATCCGACATTAGATGGAACTGAGGCAAGGCACGGGATAAACGCGAATGTAATAGAAATTAGTGGAATTACTCAGACCGTAAAGTTAATTTAGGACAGTATGGATATGGATGTCAAACTATAATTTTCCTTTTTCCCGACGGGAATAAATAAAACATTTAGGAAGTATACATGTTAAAAACTAATTAAAAGCATTTCTTCGCCACCCCCACTAAGCAGGGTGTTAACTTGGAGTTTCACTCATCATTGATATTTATATTTAAAATGGCGGATATTCCATTCATTTTCGTGATGGCTAAAAATTTCAGTTACACTCGTGGCATGTAACAAAATCAACAATCGATAAAGTGGCTACAGTTTTAATTTTGGTGCAGTGTAAAGAGATTATTAGGCTCGATGAAGCCGTAAATTAAGCACAGTTTGTTTTTTGATGGAACTTGTGCAAATAGGGAAAATTTGGATGCATGTCATGCATGTCGTGTGTAAAGAACACAGTACCTGCACCTATTGTATGCAGCTCAGGTATTTTTGCATTCGGCACCACATAAATCGTTGATGTAGCCTGCAATGGCAAATTATACTCTCTCGCGAATGTATGTAAGTAAATTGATACGTTTCCTTATGAGATAACGTGTTAACTAGACTAACAACCTACGAAGGCGGTGTCACTACTCACTAATATGCCCGACCCTGTATTCCTATTATAACCGTAATAGGCAAAAAAATTTGCATTGTGTAACATTCTCATTTTTCTCTGATCTCAGAGGCGCGGCTGAAACTGCATTTTGGTAAATAATAATGATTGGCTGACAATATACTAAAGACGAAAGACCCAATATATTCGCCATGTTTAGTTGCACGGAACCAGTTTCTCATTTTAAAATTTCCTTCGACTGCAAAGACTAATTAGGTTATTTGTTTAAATTATTAATGATTTGATTTTCAATATATAGACGTATCAACAACCACAATTAGAATGGAAAATGCTTCGTGTGTTTGTATTTATAACAAGTATAGCAGGAATATGTATTTATTCCAGTATTTCATTAAATAGTAGTCCCGCTTCCTAATTTTTGTTTGTTTGACCCTTCGGCCCATAAGTATTCTGAACCCGCATAATATATACATATACAAACACAACTATAATATAAAGGCTTGTTTGTTGTACAAGAGAGTGTAAATGAAGCCTGCATGCATATATCATTGCAAATTAAATTACCTTACTTTTCCTTGAGTATCGTGCGGTTTTGTGTTTTTTTTATTAGAATAGGTCAAAGGAAACAGTATGGTAGTTTTTGCTTTTATGGTAGTAATTAAAGGGGGTGGTTAAAAGTTGTGGAATCAAATGAAACATGCTCTAGCTCTGTTTTGATTGTTGGTCTCCTCATGGCTGCCATTCTCATCATAATAGGTAAAACATTTTCATAGTAAAATTAGACTGGATAGGGCAAAAATTAAATCTCGGAAATGCTTTTACACAAACACAAACCTTGAGCTAATTGAATATGTAATTGTATTATGTAATTGTAGCTTTTAACGCGTGTTAGACCCGTTTGTGTATTAGTCAGACCAGACATATAGATTTGGAAAACTGAGAGGTGCCGATGTCACAAATAAAGAAAAAATACCATGGGGCAAAACAAAGTAATATTAGTATTGTTTTTATTTTGATGTTTGATTTCATGTATAATGTATATTTATGAAAGCAAGCGATGGCATGATAATATTTGATTTGGTCCTGGTCCACATATCATTCTGTGGAGTAAAATGTTCGAATGTTGTCATCAAAGCGGTAGCTTTTGCTCATCTCGTTTTTTTTCTTGTAAATTCTCGTTCTTTTTACTACCTGTTTATTGCATATTTCATGAGCATATACATGTGTGTCTATCTGTTTACGACATGAGCGTGTGTGTAGGGTTCATCTTTTGTAGTTCTTGTAGCGTATCTCCGTTTCCGCTGCGCTGCAAGGATTAAGCCACCTTTCTTTATGGAGTTTGTGACACGGCGTTCGAAGGAATTCAAGAAAAAACTACAAATTATTCTACCCATTACCTTTTTCTGTCTCTGTGTGTAGACATTTCCTCAAGTTTGTGCTAATAAAGTAGACATCATGAGAGGGGACTGCCTCCAATGCTGCTGTTGTTGGTTGTTTCGTTTCCAAAAGAAAACATTTTCTCATTTCAGCCATCTACAATGCGATGTATTCAAAGGTTTGGAAAAGAGAAAGGGAAATTTTTCCTTTTAGTTTTTCCATTGGAAAAGAAACGTCTAGAAAAGCAAGGCTAAGCACACGTCGCTTGCATGTGAAGGAAAATGAAAGCATAGAAGAGGGAGGAGGAAACAAGGAACACCAGGAGAAGGGATATCGATCCGCGTAAATGTTTACATCAGTGTGTATATGCATTATTATAGCACTCTGTCTGAAATGCCGTCAAACCTAGTAAGTAACAAAGAAGTGTTCGAAAATCCTATTTATGGTTCGCCTTCGCCTATTTGCAAGAAACCCGGGCACGTTATAAACTACCATTGTTGTGTACACTTTTGAGTATGCATGTCGATGTCAACTGTTCTGTTTAGTTTAGCGTGCCGTAATGTAACGATGTTTCTGCCACTTTGTACTGCAACCGAAGTAATTTCCAGAAGAAAGGAAGGAAGTATAAATGTATATATATGACATCCATCCACATGCCCATGGCATAAATGTTTAAGCTCAAATGAAGCGTAATGGAGTAGTTTATTCTGGTATCGGTAGAGAGCCATATAGAGATAACTAACGATTACCTTCCGACTCTGCGAACTTTTTTTCCTTCGGTGCAGTAGCCAAGTTTCATGTGTCTTATATATTCTCTCCGTGTTTTCTGCGATATTCGTTGGGAAACAAATTTGGAGACAAAAAGGACACATAAATTGCTTATAAGATGGTTACATCAGAAGGTGACCTGTTACCACCTATTTTTTTAGTGTTGATTAATTCTGCAACAACACTAGCAAGTATTGCGATAAGTTACAGCTGATTTTCAGCCGTTTGGCCATAAAAATAATTAATAAATTGCGATAAAAGTATTGGGCATTTAATCAATATTTCACGTGTTTCTAACTACCAAGTAAATCCTACAATTCGTGGTGGTTTGGTGGTTTATATACACACAAAACTAAAAGTTACGAAAAGGTGCACACTATATACCTTAAGCTTCGACTTACGTTGGTAGTTTGAGTTTGGCTTCTGTTACAAGGCCACTTGACACGTTTTTGATGGACCATCCATATTATTATATTGTTGTGCAGAAGAAAGGTGGAAATAGTTTTTACCTTGATATATACTTTACCAATGACGTAAATTTGTATGGTGTGTTGTTTTGTGTATACAGGCAGTTTTTATGTACCGTTCAGCTAACGTTTTACTTTCATCGCTACAAAATTGGTTTCAATGTAGAGGACTTGCGTGCCTGTGTATGCGACTGTTTTTGTTTTTACATAATTTTAAATTTTCAAACCAAAACACTGTGCCACTTAAAACAAAGAAAGATACGAAATAACTTACACAATTTTCTGCAAAAGAAAATTACCTTTCATTTCCATACATTTCAAATGTTTAATAACACGTACTTGCGCATAACTGTGACAGGTAGACAATTCAATGCCACTTTATGCTTGTCTGAGAAAGTTTTATTTTTTGTTTTATTGTCTTTTCTTGTTTTATGTCGTAAACACTCAACTTTTATGAATTGATCGGGGTTACCTGCAAATACAGTACGAGGTTTCCGCACTGTTGTATAACAGAATTAGAACTTTATGACAAACGGCGCATGGTAGAATTTGATCCATATTTATAGTACTACCGTTAAAGGGATGGTGATTTACTGTCGGAAACCCAGCTTGCATTTTTGAGGATATTACTTGCTTGTCGATGAATGTATTCAATATATTTTATTTCTGTACATTCTGTCTGACTTGGATTTTCACAAAGAATTAGTGTATGTATGTTATGTTTTACACAACCAGGCAAGACGTTGGGTAAAAGCGCGTGTTACTGTTGTTGTCATATATTTCGATTGCCAAATTGTAAAAATACTACATGCGGCGACGGCAATAGTAAACATGATAATAAGAAACTGTAGCAGATGTATTTATGAGCAATACAGCAGTTATGAAACATCTAACCGTTTTCATCTATTTTTTTGTAAGCGACAGAACAGAGTATACATGTTTTCGATGTTTTCTCTTTTCAACTGTTTAACAGCTTACGGGAAAAAAGTGCTCCTCACCTCACAGTCAAATGCAATGATTTGTGAAGTGTGAATGTACATCATTGAACCATATAAAATAGATTTTTGTCAGTGCATAATATCTTGCCTGTTCATTTCATACAGTAAGTAGAATGCTATACGAACGAAATTTTATGTGTTTTCGTCGCATTAATACGATAAATGTCGATATGTTTGACTACCCAGCTACGACACTCTCTCACAGTAATTTTTTTTTGCTGGAACGCTGTTTCAATACGCCTAATATATTTTAAACTGGCGGAACTGTAGAAAATGTAGAAACACGACAAAAATTTTCTTTTTTTAGCAATGCCATCCTCCTATAATGTACGTTCTGCATCGTCACTGTAAATAGGCATGCATTTTCGGGCATGTAACGTTGAGCTTATAAATGAGAGAGGAGGAAGGGAAAGAGAGTGATTATGTTCAAGTAGAAGCATCTTTCTTTTACGCAGAAAAAATACATGAAATTGAAAGACAGGCTAGCTCTAGCTAAAGCAGGGAAACCGACACAAAACCAAATGTAAGCTCACTTAAATACTCATGAACTTGATGTAAGTGTACTCCGGCATCGTAAGCCAGTTTACATACAGTTGTTGTACTCTTTTGAATCCACACACTGGTGGATCTGATGAAAAGAGCGAGAGAGAGAGGTGAGAGGGGAGATAGGTATGTTTATAAAGAGAATGTACCACATAGGCACGTAAAAGATGTTTTGCAGCAGTGCAGGATACAAGCTTGAAAATGGAAGCTGAACTGAAGCCATTGCCACAAAGCTCAGTGAATAGAACGAGAGAATCTTGCCTTGAAATTTTTATGATACGATTACTGTATACAGACAGATATAAATGAAACGATGATGGAATGTTATATACGAGTTGTAGCTGTAGCTCAGTACAGCAAGCAGTGTGTTACAACGACCACCATTACGAATTGTGAATATTATATAAATTATGTGGTTGTTTGTAGATTGTCGTTTTAATAGTTAAAATGGTGTAGTTGATGTACAGTCAGAACACATAAAGCACATATATACGTAAATATAAGTTGGTAAGAGTAAATCCACTGGGAAATTGTGTAGATTTTGTTTGTATCCTGGGCTCGGACGAGAGCATACATTTTTAAATTACACACAGCAACTTTTCTGGATTTGAAATAGTTTTATGTTCAAAGTTCGTACAAATTACTTAAATGTCACGGAATATACGAATGAGTCTTTTATTATTACAAGTTGTGCATTTATACTGCTGCTAAACTGTTGATGTAGTAGCAGTCTAACGCTTTTTTTGGGCAAATCTCTTGCGCGCAACAGTAATCAATAATTCTGTGGATAGTAGGGCTGAATGGCGGTTTGCATCGTTATATATTTACAATAAAAGTTAAATAATTGTATCATTTGCTCTACTGAAAATTATTTTTAAGAAATTGCAAAAAAACTTACAATGTATAAATGTTAGCGTGCGAAAAACAGGAAAGGAAAAGCAAGAGCAACGGATTTATTCACTTTACCCCGTCAGCAATGACAATAAAAGTACCGCAATGAGTCTAAAACAACTATGAGTTCAGATTGCATCAAAGTATATCGTTTGATCACATGGCATAAGTTGAAAATAGCACTGTTTATTGGGTTGCTTGTAAAAGGGCATAATTAAAAATTGGAAGGTATATAATTTAATAATCATTATTATTACAAACAGGTGTAAAGTACTAGTATTTAAAAAAATATTAATTTACGGCATTGGAAAACTTAAAAGGCTGTTGCACATGTTATGCTTGATCTGAGATTTGTGGCATGCAATGTAAAACACTTCCATTTAGATAATATGCATTTGTCTTGAAATATTGTTCGCCAAAGAAAGCTTGATCTAAATGCATAAGTGAAGCTTTCGTTCGTGTATATTGTATATGCAAGTCTGCACGTATTTTTTTGGTGAATATTCAATTCAATATTCATGTGAAGGTGATACTCGATGCACACAAGGTATTTAAATATGTATACCCAGGGTACTCGCCATATTCTGCTTTTGCCCTGCTGCTGCTGCTGTAAACATGAATAAAGATCAGTGGAGTAGCCATAAAAAATTGAAGATAAATATCTTCTGAAGCAAAGTCTTCAGTTTTACGCTGTGCTGTTGTATACAGAAAAGAATGGAATAAGAAATTTAGCAGCAGCACTAACAGAAAATCTGTTCTACCACCTTTCTTCCCATCTCTTTTCCTCTCTCTCCCTCTTTGTTGTATTGTTGATGAATATCACAATGCAATTCATTGCTTAACATTAATGGCAGCACATATCTCGTGCATGCCTGTCTGCATTAATGCAATTTTTTCTTGTTTCTTTATTTGACTGTATTCTATAGCTCAAGAGAATGTATTGTGCGATGTTGGTTTATTATAAACTATAGGACAGGGATGGGGTGTAGGGATAATACTCTTCGTCGCACTTACTTACATGGGAATATATTTCATTTACCTATAACCTATATACGTAGAGAAGGATTTCAGAAAGTGGCCGAGGACTCAAGGCACCAATATAAATCTCAGCTGCATAAAATTCCTTAATAAAACCGTTTTCTCATTCAATCAGCTTCACGACTCTAGATGGGATTATATATTTTACTTCATGAAAGAGTCTTTTGCATTCATCGTTGAGCCGGCGAATTACAAAATTGAATGTATTGAATGTATTGCTCGTTCACAATTTAGAAAAAGGGTGGATGGTGGATGGTGGATTGACAGACAAACATATCTATCTACCCTCATAAACTTTGTGTAGATATTTAAAAAAAAGAAGAAAGAAGTACGATGTGAAGTGGAATGAAAATGATGCTGCCTGCAGAAGCAGTATTCTTTTAGTTGAGTGTAAATATGTTTTTTGTGTACCGCAGGCTTTAGGAATAAAAATACAGGTAATTGATGATACAATCTTTACGGGCTTGAACCGCGATTGTAGCCTTTATGTTTCCTCGGTTGTTTGTCAGTAGAATCTAACGGTTTAACGCGTTTATTATATAAAATACGAACAGATGAAAGAATTTTCTATCTAAATGCATATAGGTGATTCCTGTTCATCATGTACCTTACTGCATTTGTGTACAAAAACTTGCTTTTTGTGCAACCTTTTATGACTATTTTGATTTGATATTTTGGTGCTGTATAGGATACACGGTACATAAAATACTATATGAAGGCATCACACAAGTTATATACAGGACACAGATTTCATGGATATGTTCTTTGATGATCGTAGTGTCATATGATGTGTGCACTTCATTGCCTCTACGTCCATTTTGATTTTAAATTTTGAAAAAAATGTCAAAAACAACATTTCTTTGTACTGGACTTTTGTGAATGTTTTTATGTCGAGTCTTGCTTGTCTGGAGCATATTTACTTCTGTAATATATACATATAACCTTTTACTTAATAGTAAACTCGTAAAATGTCCATCTTAAAGTTATAACTTGGTCTAGAATGAACGTGACCTTTCGTTTTCATTTTGATTTCTACTTTCTTTTATGGCATTTTAGCAAGGTATTTTGCAGATACTTTATCTAGTTTAACTTGATGGGGCATATTGAACTCTCTAAAATGCTCACATTTTATCTCATAAACTAGGAGCCAGCCAACTTCGTTTGGCGAAACTAAATTATTAAAGGGTGATTTCGGTAGTGGTGCAGTTCAGTAGCATCATTTTTCATGAAACTAACCATACTGGATCTAATCCTATTATAAATTGTGGCACGATAGTTTCACGATCCTATCTGGGTTCT
>JAHZNE010007599.1:0-16490 GCA_027744055.1 Callyntrura sp. NNG-2020 | reverse complement strand
CGTTCATCGTTTCTGGCGGAGTGACGTTCATCGTTTCTGGCGGAGTGACGTTCATCGTTTCTGGCGGAGTGACGTTCATCGTTTCTGGCGGAGTGACGTTCATCGTTTCTGGCGGAGTGATGTTCATTTCTGGTGGCGCTACGATCTTCATTTCTGGCGGCGCTACGATCTTCATTTCTGGCGGCGCTACGATCTTCATTTCTGGTGGCGCTACGATCTTCGTTTCTGGTGGCGCTACGATCTTCATTTCTAGCGGCGCTACGTTCTTTGTGCTTGGCTGAGCTTCGTTCTTCATGTCTACGTTCATCATCTCCACCATTGCGCCTTGTGGCATGACCTTGCTTTATTTCCGGTGTAGTCGTTGCCTTTCCCTCAACCTTTTCTGCTTTCTTTGAAGCTTTCGGGGTTCTTTTGGATCCTCCTTCCCTTTTGACACTCTTGCTATTATCGTCCTCGGAATTTTTTTCGACATAAGCTCTGAATTGTGCCAGAACAGCAGAGGACTTGAGTTCGTCCCGTTGTGGTTGTGACTGCTCAGGTTCTGGTTGCGTTGGCTTTGGTGCCATGATGTCTTGTACATCTGGCTCATTGTACAAAGAACCATTTTTCCCTAATGCTTTCCCTTCGCAGCAGAAAATGACGGGAACAATGGCACACAACATGCCCATGACCACAACACAAGCCTGAACGTAAATATGACAAATCATTAATGTAAAGCAATGAAGTCAGGAACCGACGCATGACAATAGTTAACTAAAAGTCACATACCGCTGCGGTATACTTATACCCATCACGACTACAAAACCCCATTTCTTTCAGTTCAGTTCGGAAATAAATTTCATCCCCAATCTCAACAGTCATTTTGGAAGTGCCCTCACCGGAATACCTCGTAAACCTAGATCCTTGCCCACACTGACGAAAAATTCGTTCCAGATACAGCGCCTGCTTTTTCGCGTATTCATACTGATCGCATCCATTTAAATATTCATTGTGACACTTATCCCGATCTTTACTTCCTAGTGGTTCTGCTTGACTTATAAAGCGGAAGTTGTGGAGCATATCAGCCGCATAAGTGTAACTATTTTCAATGTTTATTGAAGCGGATATAAGAAGGATGCTGCTGAACATGCAAATTGCTCCTCCAATGGCATACAATCCAATGAGCTGTAGTAAATATTTACAGAGCAGGATATAAATTATGAAGTAACTGGGTTGTTGTTTGTGCCACTTTATATTTTTTGTATTGACAAATGTACCATCGCCGCGTATTGTTCTACATCTTTGGCCTTAATGTAGCACGCAATTATTTGAATAAATGAGATGATCATAAATATAACAATGAGGATAATAAAAACTAATTCTTGGGGTTCATCTCGTGCCACGTATTCCGCTGCCTTTTCTAAGTAAATATGTCCAGTCATTTTCAACGTCTTTTGTCTGAAAACATTATGACCCTCCAATTCTTTAATTGCGCTTTGTCCATTTAACACGCTGTTCCATTCCTGGTCAAGAGTGTACGCGTAAATTTCGAATCCTACTGCTATACAACCAATAATCTACGCAGAAAAATGAGAGATGAAGACATGTTACCTCAAATGTAATCTGTGGCTGAGGAAAAACATCATGTGCTACATGCTAAAAGCATTTATGCTATGTTTTCAAGCGTAACCTGAACAAGAACCACAATAAAAACAACAGCGTCGACTCTAGTTGTTACAAATTCATCAACTGACGGACACACTTCCGGTTCAACTTTTCCTGGGGCGCTGTATTTTTGCTTGTCCTCCTTTTCATCTGATCTCCTCTGTTTCTTCCTCCTTTCCTTTTCGGGTTGAGGTTTACTGCGAGGTTTTCGTTCCTGGTCTTTATTCTTTGGGGTCCTTTCCCGGACATCGTGATCGATTTGTCGTTGAGCATTTTTCATTAACCGTTCGTTTCTTTGCAAGGATATACTAAGGTCATCGGGTGCTACCTTATTCGCCATTGTATATTCGTGTAGATGACGTCTGTATCTAGAACTTTCAACTTTATCCCGATGGGGTGGTCGAGAGACTTATGTCGGTTCGAATAACAACAAGAAAAGAACCATTATTTCTGAAATATAATATATATTATTTTCTTGAACTTGGAACTTATCTAACTGCCCACCACAGGTATACATTCATTCAAATAGGATTACTCCATAGGGATGAACTAATCGAAATAGAATTAATTTTAGGTACAAATGCGAAGGCAGGCGCCTAGGCGCCTTTGTTACAATCGTTTTGATGTTGGCGTATATATTTGTAGCCTCTTATGGATACTTTGTAAATACCCACACGTCTGCTTATAGCATTTCAAAAAGTTGACGTTGTGCAAATATGTAACTTAATTCGTGTCAGTCTGAAAAGTAGGCTTGGCACCTCATGCGTCTGAAGAAAACTTTTTAGCCATTGTGTAATGAAATACTAACGACAAGACAAACCATGTGCAATTGCTATAATTGATGTATATATGTAACTTTACGAAATATATGGAAACTTTGAGTATGCCTCTAAGTCTAAAAACTTTCTTTCATACTACTTTCCTCGTTGTAGTGGACTTCAATGATAATTGAAGGTAAAAATGTAATTGGCGGGGTTTATCGCAGAACTTTACGTTTTATTTGTGTCATATGTGAATGGGAATTCAAGCTGAAACTAATACTAGAGTAAAATTAAATGGAATAATTCGCTCTATCATATAATATTTAATGTAGTAGTTATAAGCTAGTAGCGCTTGCACAGTTGCATTTTCCTGTAGAAAAGTTTTTTCACTCAATTATTTTCGTTGAAAATTCGAGAAGATTGTTGTTATATTTTAATAACGGAGGTGCCACCTTTGATAACTCTTTTCGTAAGCGTGAAGTGTGATGAAGATTTCCTTATTTCACACATGGATAGACCATGCAATAATGGATGGGCGAGATTGGTGGGTTTACGATCAGATCGTCCATCACCTGCTAAAACGTGAGCGTTGTGCAATAACTGGAAACATTAATTTTCTCCCAAGCTGTAAGTATAAATTCATAATTTTGAAGTTAAACGTATCATCACTGACTGAGTCGAATATCTCGAATAGCGTTTTCACTTTAAATACGTTTCAATAAAGCGTCCTCATACAAGCAACAATAAACACTTTCGAATTTTTCTAGGCCCAAAATGGGAAAACAAAATATCCAAAGCAAAAAATACGCAAAAACTGATACTATTGGGATAATCGCTTGGACAAATGTTTACAAGTTTTCTATAAGTAGTAAAAGTTTAATCCTAATGCTATTGTTAAAAATATTGCTTTTTGGAAATGAAATCAATGCATCTCTTAAGTCTGCATACAGAAACGATTTCGTTTATTTCCGACATGCCATCAAGACATCTATGATTGACAGGACGGATTCGCCATCAACAATAACGCTATTTTCATTCAAGCCTGCCTGGGAGATCCTGGACAATACATTAAAAATCACAATTGAAGAAACTTACTCTTTCCTAGCCTTGGTGAACGTTCATGTTGACGAATCATTTACTTCGTATATTCATAATGACAGTACTAATCCGGAACATATAAAAGTTAGATCATTTGAAGGATTTTCCTGTGTAAATATTGTAATGTTATTGACGCTGGAGGAGCACTTGCTGTATTCCCACCTCAAACTACTGACATCTCTTTACAAAAGTTATTTTTTGAAATGCAGTCGCAATATTATTCTTTCTGAAGTCACCGATCCGGAAAACCTTGAGACAACTACAAAAAATCTTTTTCATCAACTGCAAACACAAGTGATGTTGTGGGTGGTGCCTGACAAAACAGCACTACAATTAAATAATAAGATAGGTACACGTTCGCCTTATTGGACTCCAATTATTAGCAACCGCATCCCCACCTCCTCACTGCCTGCTATCGACACCGGGGCAAACAGGAACAAGATGTATGGAACGCCAGCTTGTTTTCGAGTGCATCATTACGTGATAAACTTTGCTGACGAATTCCTCACATTTGATCCGTGGTTTTTAGACCATATTTTATTAAATATTGAGGAACGTAAACGCATACATTCAGAATTTAGTCCTTCCGTTGAACTTTTTATGATAAAATATCTCATGGTAAAATTTAATTTAAGCCTCGGCTCCTGTTACTCAACAAAAAGGAATGCAGAAAATTTAGGATTTCATTTACACGCACGGGTGATCCTTCTAAAAGACCAAAGAGAAAGAAATCTCGACTCAGTTTTGTTAGCCTCTGATTTTAAACACTCACTTAAAATACTCTCACCTCAGGTGGAACAGAGAAAATCCCCGCTAGCAATTTTAATAGGGCCTTTAGGAGTACCCGTTTTTGTAGCAACTGTGACAGTTTTCATTATTCTGCTCTTCCTCTTGCTCTGCCTGGGAAAACTAAAAGTTAGCAGGCAACAACAACTAGTAGGCTTTGAGGAGATTACTGGTACTCTTATTCGACCCTTGTTGGACCAATGTCTAGAAGATGGCCTACCAAGCAGCAAAGCGTACTTTCGGCTACTCCTAGCAGTCTGGCTTCTGTACTGCGTGCTAATCAGCGAAACGTATAGAAGTGAGCTTGCCAGCTTTCTCATGAGACATGCTCCGGTTGCAATGGTTAATGAATTTAGACAAGTTGTTGAGGATCCCACGACAAACTGGTCTGTTGCGTTTTTAACGAATAAGTTCTCTCATTTTCAGGAGGTAGTTAACGTTTGTGAATCTTTGGCAAATATCACCACTCATTTTAGCTACATGGCGAAATTTTTGAAGAAAGTAAAGAATGAGATAAGTTACATTGAAACAGTGGTTAAAACTAATACGATGAAAGAAGCGACATCCATCGTAGAAGAAAGGTTCATAAAATCTGTTTTGGGAGGACAACACATTTTCGTTGATTATGGACATGTAGTGAATTTAATCGTGGAAATTTTTAAACGAAAATTTGGCAAATCTTTTTACCACGCATCAAAGGAATCAATTGATTCCGTTGATTATTGGGCTGTTTCGAAGGGACCTTGGACTCTGGATTTATGGAAAATGATAAGATGGATGCGGGACTGTGGCATTATCATTGCTGCTCATAAAAAACAAATATTAATGACACAGCAAAGAGGCAGAGAACAGCTACATAAGTTGCTATTTAATAATGACAAACTCAAGACAGAACGTTTGATAGAAAAATGGAGAAAATACCTCTCAAATGTCCCGAAAGCGTTGAATATGAAGCACACTTCAATCGTCTGGTTCGGTTATTTTGTGGGACTTGGCGTATCCTTTTTGGGTGTGTTCGCGGAGTATTTCAATTATAGGTGCGCCAATAGAGTGGCTCCTATTGTGAATTGAAATAATTTTTTTCTGATAAAAGCGTAAAAATATTTTTGTCACGAACGCAATACTTGTTGGCAAATCAATAAAAGCAGCTTATCATGAAAATGAATATTGTTTGTTTTGATGTCATTGCATTATATTAAATGTGGTGACAAACGAGCGACATTGAGAGCATTTATTGTCGTGAAATAAAATTGCGATATGTTTTACGGAGAATGTTTGTAACAATATTTAAATATGTAGGACGGTACAACTATGTTGACAATTATGTCATTTACTTGTCAAAACTCTATTCGACCTCTGACAATGTTTTAAGACAACATATTTCAAACAAAGCTGTTCATTATAAGTGAGACTTCCAACAGGAAAATGCAAAAAGCGTATTTCCCCTTTAACCATGATATCTTCAACAAGGAAATTGTTCATATCATTATTACAGCTAGTTACGTCTTGCAAAAAGTTTGAAACCTGCGTTGACTTTGATGTACCAGCGCAGACATTGGATCTGTACAGCAAGCAAATTCCTGCGGGCAGTGTGCCTTTCTTTCTTCATCCCACCTTTCTCTTCTTAAGTTTGGAAAGGGGTGTCATGGCCGGTGCGTTTGCTAATTTTGCTGCAATGTACATCGGTATTCAAATAAGGAGAGGTATGAACTGGGAAACAGAAACCAGGAATTGCACTACTACTTGCATTTTTACCAAGTTTAGTAAACGGCAGCTGTGGATTGTGATATCCTCCGATTTTGGAAAGCTGAATAAAATTAGCTATACTTTATTGCTGAAACAAATGCCGGCAAGTTTTAAAAATAACGTGATTCTGTTAGCATCTCCAGTGTTTGAAGTAGCACCTGATGAGGTGAAAAATGTCGGAATAAGAGTACTAATTGGGTTGTCCAAAGCAGGAACGATTTATCTTTGTCAGACATGCTCAAGGCCTTTATGGATCTCGATTAGAGATAAGGATGGCAAAAATATTATTTTAAAATCTGAGAAAAGTAACTTTCACCGTCGCTGCCTAAATATCCTCTTTTGGAAACCGGACAGCAAGTTAGTAATTGGAAAATTCAAGGCTGGTATACAAGAAGGTTCCTTGGATGGGCAAATTCTTAGCATGAAACTCGTCGATCCCTCTATTATGACGGGTAAAATGGGTGCTAGAGCGTCTCTTATAGTCACACAATACCTCATGAAGTCGTTGAACGTCAGTGTTCTAAACTGCTACTCACAAAAGAACAAAAGCGTTGACAAACTCCAAACGGAAGAACCCCTCGCCATACATTTTAAGCTGTTAACATTTACTTCTCAACTGGAATACCATCGGAGGTCGACTCTTCTTGACGTGGGCTTCAGAAGGGATGTTAAATTTTTGTCGTCGCGAAAAGTTGATGATAAAGTGGTGTGGGTATCCTTAATTGGGCCGTTGGGTTTCGCTGTTTTCACAGCCACGGTGGTGCTCGTGCCGACAATAATTTTCATATTGAAAATCTTATCAAAAGCGGCGAAATTGACGGGGCTCCAGCCTGTTAGCTTGGATGACATTGGAAGCGTTATTATTCGCTCGTTGTTTGACCAATGCTTAGAAGACCAATTACCTTCTACAAATTTGTATTTTCGACTAATTCTGGCTGTATGGTTATACTATTGTTTGCTTGTCTCAGAAACATATCGTAGCGAGCTTATCAGCCACTTAACCAAAGGAAACGAGGGTAATTGGTTAAAGACGTTCACGGAAGTTGTGACACATTCAAAGAAGGGAAAGGTATTCCTGATGCCGGCAGCTCTTGAAGAAAGTCATGTCGCAGAATTCCTAACTGTTCTGCAATCCGAGTATGAAATGAATGCCAAAGTAAATGAAAAATACGCCTTGACAGTTAAACAGATTTGCAATGGACTAAATGAAACAGTCATAAGGATAGCCAGAGACCGTGAAAGAAAAACTTGGAATCCAAAAAGAACCAACTCAATTTTAGATGGAAGTGTCTGTTTATTTGGACAGTCAACTAACTTAATTGCCATGCGTGAAATATTTCAGAGAAGATACGGACAATCCATCTACCACATCTCCACGGATGGAATTACCACAAACGAGTTGTGGGCCGTGTTTCATGGACCCATGCATACTGAAATATCAATGAAAATTAGGCAACTTAGAGATTCGGGGGTGTTATCTTATGTTTTTGATGCAAGAGACGATGCATTTAAAAATTTTGCAAAATATGTCATGCACAAGTATTTGTTTAACAATGCTTACGTGGAGAAATTCAACAAACTGTCAATTATTGAGGATGCAGGCGATGGACCAAAGGTGTTGAAAATGAAACATATCATATGCGTATTTGCTCTAATGGGTATAGGAATGTCGATATCTATTGTCATTCTTATTCTTGAATGTGTAAAAAATTAACATTATCCTAGCGTGTTACATGTACTTCAAATCAAATGAAATAAACTTTAGGGTCAACGTCACTGTGAATATTATCGAGAATGTTTTAGTAGATTAAATACGGTAGCTCTTATTTTACTGCAGTGCCAGAAAGAAATTTAGATAATGCGTTTTACAAGTAGACATGCTTTCGAACATAACATCTCACTCTCATCCATTATGTAAATTAAAGGTTATATCGAATTGTGTCTCTCTCCAGCTCCAACGACAGTGTTTGAACATATATTCAGATTAGCAGTCATTTTCACAATACACGTTACCAGCATAGCATTGAACAACATGGTAAGAAAATTTGATATTCCCTTTATCGAAAATATGCGCGGTGGCTGTAGTACGTTAATTATTTTATTTCTCAAAATAAATATCCTAGCTGTAGTGAAAGCATCTGCATTAAATGGCAGCAACGTAAAAGAATTAAAACTTGGCACAGAAACTGTAACGAATCACACAGTTGAAGAAAGTAAAAATCAGCAATTCATAAATTATAAACCAGCCATTCTTCAAGCGTGTTGGGGAACAGGAGAGTTTTGTTACATTGATTTCAATAGCTATAGTGCTTCTACTAATGGTTTACGATACTCACTACCAATTATGCAATATCAATGGGCATATTGCTATGATGGAAGCAGTGAGACCGCATCTTGGAATAAACTTTTGGATGTTTTCGTCGTACAAGAAGATGTATACATAAATTTCAACTCGACACTTGGCGAAAATGAAAGTCTATTACAATGTGAGCTTGACAATGATAATTTTGAAAGGAACACAACTGACAAGTGGTCAAAACCGGAACTGGCCATTGCTTTATTTAGTAAGAAAATATGCCAAAGAAATGCTACCAATCTTCGTTGGATGTGGTGGGTGTACCAAGAGCCTGAATGGGTCTTTTCCAATTATCTTATTGGAGCTCTAAATGCATCCTTATTTTGTGCTAAAAATCAATCAAAATCATCGATACGCATCAACTTAAAGGTCATAGGCAACAACTCAGTGTACCGTTGGGGCATTAAAGGTTCACTAATTGATCATAATCATAGATTTAATGTCGTCATCTTATCGCCCCTTTTTCTTCCCAGTCAGGAAGGTCCGTTAGAAAAAGGCAAAATTCTATTAGAACCACTGGGGAGAAAATCCGCTTTGGCGCTGATAGGATTGGTAATTTTTTTAATTTCCACACTTTCTATTTTGAGTGGTCTACATCAGCGGTTTATTGAAGATAACAAAAGTGACAAAAAACGTCGTCTGTCTTTTAGTGGCATTATTTATCGGTTCATTGGAGCAATTATTCGACCTCTGACCGAGCAATCTCAAAACATGAATACATTTTTAAATAACAACGTATATGTCACAGCTATTTTCAGTTTCTGGTTATTCGTTTGTGTCCTCTTCATTGGAGTCTACCGGGGAAATCTGAGTAAAACACTGACAACAGGACAACCAGCGCTGTGGGTAAAAACATTTGCGGAGCTCGCCGAATTAGATACAAACATGTATAACTTGTCGGTAATTAAAACTCGACAGGATGAGTTTAAAAAGGATGTAATATCCCGAATAATAACTAGTCAGTTACGAGGTTTGCGAGACAATGCCACTGCTCGTAAATGGGAAAGGATCAGCTCAAAACTTGATCAAGACAACTTGCAATTTGCAAATACACTTAATTCTTCACTGACATTCAGGAAGCAAATTTACTTCATTGATGAGATTAGATATGAAGAAATATTAAAAAGCATAATGGAACAAAAGATAAACAAGTTTCCGTATAGGTTGTCTACCGAAAAAATTGTCAGTTTGCAACTTTGGGGCGTTATGAAACACCCTCTGGCGCATCTGGCGATGACACGGTTGGAATGGTTAGTTGACAGTGGAGTCGTTCAAGAGGTTTGGAAGTTGTATTACATCATTTTGTCAACGGTTGGTCGTAAACATTTTGACAGTATGTTGTCTCGAATTCCGAAGGTGAAGGATTGGCTTGTGAATAGGTTTGTCATGTTTGATAATCATTTTGAAGGTCAAGAGAAAGCAGATGAGCCCGTAGTTTTGAAATTGCAACATTGTGACACCATTTTCGTCCTTATACAATTTTCATTGTTTATGGGAAGTTTTGTGTTTCTTATTGAGTTTTTTCTTGGGTCACTCTGGTCAAGGGTAACACAAATATGTAAGGTTGGAAATAAGAAAAGCAGGGTTATTAAGTTAAGAGTTACTTAATATTTACAAGAAGCTTTGTTGTAAAAGTTTGAATACTTTCTTCGAGGGAGGGCGTTAGTTACTTTTCAAACTCAAAAGTTCCCTCTCTCGGGCGATCATATTGAATACCAAATACAATACAACTAATTTTAAACAACATTTATTTTCATTTATGCGCCTTATCATTTACCATGTCTGTGTGGATTCATGTGTTTAATGTCAGTTTGTTTCCATTACATTACAGTTATATTTAGTTCAAGGCCATGGAGACAAATTACACTTATATTCGTTAATCTCAATCTCAATAGTGTGTAATTGTCTGATTAAACCACCTTGATTTAGTTTATAGTTTATACTTCAACAAGCAGTAATTTTGTAAATGAATTTTATGCGAATAAAGGTTCAAACCCTTAAAAATAGAATCATGTCACGTAACATATACCTACAACCTATGCCTATATACTCCATGCATTATCGTTTTGTTGAACACATTTTACATCGAAAGAAATAATTTTCTTCGGTTGTATCTGTCTTTTAACGAGATATTACTACCCGTATGAATATCCAATACCCCAAATACTAATTTGCTTCTCCAATAACTGTTTGATGATTTGATGACCGCCAAAAATAAAAAAAGCGAAGAATAATAATCAATCTTAAATTAATGTCATTATTAAATTTTTATCGGATTCTCGTAATAAAATACTTCCTTATAACCGGGATACAAGCCAGAAGCCTTTTCTGCTGACTTGCTGCTTTCCATACTACATATGTACATAGTAGTAATAGTTTTACACTGTCAAACAGTAGGTATTTTTCACCCTTGGATAAAATAACGAAAAATGGTAAGCCAATCACAGCCGAATACAAGGACGATATTTATATATGACACTGTGCTGCAGCATCTGAAACTTTGTTGAAATGGATGGACAATAAAAGTATTTATTTGAACGACTGTATAAAGAGAGAAAAAACAGTAGTGATAACGAACGTACAACAAGTTTCTGCCTTTTCGTCTTCACTTCTCTCTACCTGAATCCTCAATTTAACGAGCTCCTTTACACGTATTTCCCCGTACCTAGAGATATTCTCTCAAGGCAGACATTATATGTTTCTCATTTTACGTGCATTCACATTTTATACACGAAAGTATCCCCACGGATCTTGTATGCGGACTACTCTTTAAAATACGAAAACATCTAGACCAAAGGTAAACTTACAAATACGCATACACAATGCAAACAGGTAACAGCTTATACAACAGCAACCCTCGCTAAACCTACGAGAACGTAACATTAGACTTTGAGGTGGTCATCATCATCATCGTCATCACTTCATATATATATAGCAGATTGGCGTAGATAGAGATATATGACGATACGCACAGCATATCCCATTGGAAAGCACTATAAGAAGCAACAAAGCAAACCCACAAAAAATCAGGTATGCATGCAACAAAGGCGTAAAAGAACATGCATGCATGGATGCAGTGAGATCTTTCTCCTTGTCTTGGTCTCCTCTCACTCACAGGTTCTTTTGACTTTTTTGACTACCTTCATCTTCATGCTTATTTAGTCGCTCACGTTGAACTGTAAGAGTAAGACAGGACAGGTGTGGTTGTGTGAGTTTTGGACGTACATTCATGATAAGTAGTCATTCGCATTGTTATTCACGCAGTAAAATTTTAAAAGCGTTCATTCCTCTATTGTTCTGCATTATTGCTGTGTTTTACTATCAACAAGGCTGCCTCAAACTTGCTTCAAACCGGGAGAGTTAATGCCGTAAACACTTTTATGCGGATTTGTGTGCGTTTCTTCGTTTGGAGACGGAAAATCAGTTTATTTGGAAAGTCATAAACTGAATGGTAAGCTCATTTGAAGCAAATCTCCATTTGTAAATGTCGCCGTCTCCTTGTCGGATTGGCATCATTGGATTACTGTGTTAATGAGAAGAATAGGTTGTTGTACACAGGAGACAAATGAAGGGTGATTGACTGACGCAACAGGAAATGCAAAATTAGCTAAAGGTGTAGCTTGTAAAAGTGATTCCAGTCGTGTCAAGTCAGGTGTGATTTTTTTTATAAAACCGCAACTAAAATTTTCAATTGGTTCTGCTGACTGCGGCGCAAAGTAGGATTGTATACATGTGTGTGTGTAAGCTATATAGGTTGCATTAAATCGGTAAGGGATACCTTGTGCCGACGATCAGTTTACTTTTGCCGATGACGGATGTTCTTACAAGTGGTGTCTGGCTCACTGGTTTTGCACAGTAATTGTTATCACAATCTCATGGTACAAGTAGCTTGATACGGACATGCTACAAGCAGCAGTGGTACGGTTGCTGGCATCACTACTATAATAATTGCACCAGCTAATGCTCAAAATTATTATAAGAAGAGGAACAAAATTTGTGCCAAGAAACTACCTTTCTGGTTGTTTTGAAATCGCCTTAACAAAATTATCATCCGCCTCACCACCACCACCACACATTTTAGCACGATACAAAAAGAACGGAAACGAGGACGAGTGGTTAAGTGAATCCAGTTTCCTTCGATGGGTCTGGTCGGATGGGTCTAAAACAACACTGTAATTCATGCGTAATGCTGTTGCTTAAGGAGAAGAAAATACAAGTCTGCTTTGCTTGCAGAGAAGTGATAGTGTTTCTGGTTTTATAGTTCAAAAGCAATAATCAGCACTGCGGCAAACACATTTATAAAAATGTATACACACTTACACTACTCACGTATGTATATCATTGAGTAGTAGTGGTAGTAGTAGTAGTATTGCTGTGCAACCCTCACAAACTGCCCATGCGGTCATTCTTTTAGCCACAAGGCGTACTACCTTTTTCATAGGGGATAGGGTTGATAATCTGGGAAAGGGTCAACCGTTTAAGCAGTAGCTTAAGTTGAAAGCCTTTTCAGTAAGTTGTAGCGTTTATTGTACTCTTTGATAAACGCTGTATAAAAGGACATGGTAAGGATGCTGCCTACCTGTGTACCTGCTGATGATGTGGTACGAGCTGAAAAAGTGTGACCTAATGGATGTTCTGTTAGATAAGATAACTTGGCGGTATGGACAGGTCGTATAAGTGAACGTGTTGTTTAATCGTAGATTTGTTTTACGCATGCTATAAAATTTGTCGAAAAAAGGAAGAAAAAAGTGGTGAAATATTTCTCAATGTATATTACGATGATCCTTATTGCTAACTGGATAAAAAATGTTGATGGTAACAACTTTCTCAGGAAAATACAGTTGAGTTGAACAAGAAATGTGGACTTGATTGCGTACAGTTTTACTACCAATTATAGTACACTCAAAACAAGCACAATTGCAAGGAGCATGTTCAAATGAAATTGGGGTCTTTATAGGATATGTGGATTTCATTCTGCCTTTTTGTGGGAAACGAAACTAGGCTTACAAAAACTTGGGAAACGACTAGCAGTGTCCATCTTGGCATTTTTGATTGAGGAGCCCATCCAACCGTTTATTTTGTGTTATAAAAATGAAATAAAATTGGTAATGCGAGGGTCGCTGACAAGACAATGAACATAAAGCTATAGTGTTGGTTAGTAGAAACATTTATTTACATCGCAAGTTTCATGACAAAAAAAATGTTCTAGAAATCTGTGCGTTAATTGGTGTGCTCACAATAATAGAAACTACAGCGGCACTGTATGAACGTAACGTATGAGGATTTTTTCCTCCCAAGATCATAAAATTGGTAGTTAAAATTGAGTTATGATGACTTGATCCATGTCTAACGAAAAACAATTTAACGAATGAATGAATGCTGTTGGTAAAAAATAGAAGTGATGGTGCTTGACACAATGATATGCCTGTGTGTAAAATTGAATTTTAATTAGAAACGTTCGCGGGGAGCCAACCTTTTTTACACTCGTGGTGTAAAGTTTTAATTTCCAAACACACATTCGTTATGCATCAGTAACAAAGCGTGAAACCATAAAAATCCGTCCTTCCTTCCTTCGTTAAAGGAGAAGGAGAAGCAGCAACTTGAATTTTCAATTTTTTCTTGTTGTGTCATGAGGTAAAAACCCATTCTCAATCTTGTACTTTTCATTATTCCAATAACAAAAATACATTTATTTAAGATGTCGTAATACTTGTAGTAGACGGGGATGGTTTCTTTCATTCCGTATTGACACACGAACATGATCCAATTATTGGTTCTTTTTTATGCCCATAATAAGACAGGAACATCTGCTTTTTTTAACTCATAATCGCTGCTGATCTTGTCTTGTACAAATATTACTTTTCAGACTTCATCTTTGAAATGTGGATCAACCGCCAAGATATTTGTTTATTTTACCTAATATGCATATCTACACAGAGAAATTGGTCTGAAAGAAACGGATGGGAATTTTATATTTGAAGTCATAATTTACCTGTCCTTTCGTTTCTAAATGCTACACGTTGGCCTCTGAAAGCGGATCAAAAGCACCAGCAAGTTTATTGCATCTCCCCATCAGGCAGAGTTTTTCTTTACTACATACATGGGACCCTCTCTTTCAGTTAGTTATCATCGTCTAACAGTCGTTTCGGTTACTTATCTTTTGCCATTTTTATTACCATTTCGTGATCTATCATCCATGCCGATGTAGCTGATTATAATTTTCCCCGTCTTTCAACCCCGCCCACCCTCATTTAGAAAAACACGCTTCTTGCTACTTTTGAAACTTCTGTGCTCTCTGGCAAAATCAACACCAACTGTTTTCTGTCGTTAAGAATCCCATCGTACAGCATCTCTGCATTTTCCTATAATCCGACATTTTCATACCTATATACTTTTAAAAGCTTTTCATAATATCATGTAGGCACTGCCGAGGTATACACACGGAGATCAGAACATAAAAACGTACATATAATAGCGCAAGTTATCTTACCATCAAAACATAAACAACGGATTGGATTTTGGCTCTCTACCGAAATGACGGCCAATTTCGAATATCAAAAATCCTTTCGTATCAGGTGGCCATCATCTTGAATGAATGAAGCACGCATTGAGCTACCGAATAATTGTTTATTCATTCTGTTACAAACCATTCAACGAAAAACCACGAGAATTCTTGAGAAGTTGGTAGAACCCGATTGTTAGCCTTAGCGTAAAATAAACAGTAGTTCGTGCAGTAGTGTCAAAGGTAATATTTATATGTTATCTAACATATAAACAATAGTAAATTGTCGTGTACAACCCGTAATAACTGCTCCGTTGTATTGTTCCTTCTAATTTCTAATTGTACGTAGCACAGTGTTATTATCAAATGCTGGCGTTATGATTTCAAACCACTAGAGAAGACATGAATTTTTATCAGCTTTTTCGGAGATTTTGTATACATCATTTTTACATGCCATCACGATTTTGATTTGGCTGAGCAAACGAGAGAGGGGAGGGGATGGAGAGGTAGTACTAGCACTGATGATGACGGAGAGGTTTCAAGGAATCAGAGTAGCCGGACAGGTAGAGAGATAATACTCTCGCGCCACTCGCGTATATCCGCGTCCTCCTTTTCGAGGTTTTGTTAATTGTCGTGGTTTAAACGTATTTTATTGGACCGTATTTTACTTGTCATTCTTTATGAGCGAAAAGGAACACGGAAAACTTAAACGGCCATAAAACGCCTTGAATATCCACTAGGCATGCTGAACAATCAACAAAAGTCAGTCAACTCTATTTTCATAAAAATGAGTAATGGTACCATTCGAATTTCGTATAATTAACGTAACGATTTGGATCAGAAACCCATTCTTAAACGAGAGCTGTCCCCACAATAGCGAGTTTTTGTTAAATGTCACCCATAAATTACCAAATGGTTCTTATACGGCCGAATCCTGACCATGATGAACATAGAAACACGCGCAGTAGTATCATTTGCAAGAAAATATATTACCTGTTGTTTTGCATAATGATGCAATGAACCTAGTACTCCAACGTCCTCTCTCTCTCTCTCTGATATCGGGTTCGTTTGCGCTTCACTGGCAATCTGGTTATGGCTACTTCTTGCTACCACTGAATTATAATTTTTGTGCTGGTATTCTTTTCATTCAACCGAAATTATTAGCTCGCAAATGTGTACATTGTGAGTGGCGTGGCATTGCGTTGCATACTTCGGTGCTTATTACACTACACAAAATATTCATGACAGTCATCAGCACATTTTTCGTTTCGCTGACTTAGGTCAAGTTTATCACGTAAAATACTGGCGATGATGATACACGCATATCTCCTCGCCAACTCATATTATACATCAACAACGCGACACGAGATACCAAGAGGTGGGCAATGCACAATAGGAAAAGAACATGCACTCATTATAAGCTTGAAGACACGAAGTATTGAAAGATTTCTCGTGGTAGTGGTAGACTTGCAAATCTGATATGTATATCAGAAAATGTTCAGATATTTCAGATATGATGCAGATATGATGTATTTATCATATCTGATCTGAAAGTTTCATATCAGATTTGATATCAGAAAACAAATGATCATATCAT
>JAHZNE010007598.1:0-11873 GCA_027744055.1 Callyntrura sp. NNG-2020 | reverse complement strand
AAGTCGGTTCCCACGAAGTGTCCTGAGGCAGTTGTTCTTCTGCCAGATGACATGGGCTTACTGACATATAAAATGGATACCGATGATAAGGGGCGTTCAGAAAATACTCCCCCACTTACTGGAGCCCTATAGTAAGACTTCATTTCATACTCCCCATGCACTGACCTTGAAGACATATGCGGCCCTGTAAATTTGCCCACCGGTGTGGGTGGTGTAACAGCGTTATACGTTCTATACAAAGCATCATGATTACTTTCCGTCGTATAGCCGGAACCATGGGGAAAAATTGAATGTCCTGTTTCTATTCCCACAAAGTTTTTGCTTGTCGACAACAAACCAAACACATTTGAAATGTCGGTGCCTTCATGGTTCCCTGCCGCCGTTGTTCTTCTGTCAGAGGACATGAACTTACTATCATGTATGTTGGATACAGATGATAAGGTACGTTCAGAAAAAACTCCCCCACTTACAGGGGCCCGAGAGTAGGAATTCGTTTCGTGCTCCCCATGCACTGACCTTGAAGACCCTAAAAACTGGCTCACGGGGGTGGGAGGTGTAACAGAGTTGTACATTCTATATATAGCATCATGATAACTTTCCGTTGTATATCTGGAGCCGTATTGAAAATTTGAATGTCCCGTTTCCTTTCCCACAGAATTTTTATTTGTCGATGACAAGCGAAATATATTTGTAGAGCCTGTTCCCTCGTAGTGTCCTGACGCATTTGTTCTTCTGCCAGAGGACATGGGCTTACTATCATGTATGTCGGGTACGGATGATAAGGGTCGTTCAGAAAAAACTCCCCCACTTACAGGGGTCCGAGAGTAGGAATTCGTTCCGTACTCCCCATGCACTGACCTTGAGGACGTGTGTGGTCCCGTAAACTGACCTATGGGTGTGGGAGGTGTAACAGAGTTATACATGCTATATATAGCATCATGATTACTTGTATGTCCGGAACTGTGGTGAAAATTTGAGTGCCCCGTTCCCGTTTTCTTTCCCACAAAATGTTTGCTTGTCGATGAAATGTAAAATATATTTGTAAAGTCGGTCCCCACATGGTGTCCTGACGCAGTTGTCCTTTTGTCAGAGGACAGGGGCTTACTATCTTGTATATTGGATACCGATGATAAGGTGCGTTGAGAAAAACCTATTCCATTTACTGGAACCCGAGAATAGGAATGCATTTCATACTCCCCATCCACTGACCTTGAAAAGGTGTGCGACCCCGTAAATTTTCCCATGGGTGTGGGTGGCGTAACAGAGTTATACATTTTATATGCAGCATCATTATTACTCTCCGACGTATACCCGGAGCCGTGATGAAAATTTGAGTGCCCCATTCCCGTTTCTTGTCCCACAAAGTTATTTCTTGTCGAGGACAAATCAAACACATTTGTAAAGACGGTTCCCACATGGTGTCCTGACGCAGTTGTCCTTGTGTCAGAGGACAGGGGCTTACTATCATGTATATTGGGTATCGATGATAAGGTGCGTTCAGAAGAAACTACCCCACTGGGTGGAGCACTAAGGTAAAAATTCATTTCATAATTCCCAGGTATCATTGACCTTGACGACTTGTGAGATCCAGTTTGAAATGTGTGTATGGGAGGGGGTGGTGTTACAAATTTATACGTTGAATATAAACGATCATAATAACTTTCTGTGGTGTAGCTGGAGCCGTAGTGAAAATTCGGTGGACGAGTTACCATTCCGCTCCCGTATTCCCGCGTTGATGAAGGTTCAAATGGTTTGTTAGATTCCTGGCCAAGTTGAAAACTTGGCTTTGTAACATCTTCATTTTCAGTCCTCTTATTTGTTGAGTCACTTTCTGTTTTCCAGTGACCTGAAAATGCGACGTGCGGGTCACTTTCAAAGACCCCTCCGGAAATTAAATCTAGCGTGCTATCATGGACGTCTTTGGACTGATGTGTGGTAAAGGACGACGACATCATCATGGAGTTATGTAAGTCTTGCGTGGAGATAGTAGTTTCTTTTGACGAAATTCCTCCTCCTGATGACATATGAGGATAAGTGCTCATCTCAGAGTTCCCCGAAAATTTTGAAGATGAGTGCAAGTGGGGCACATTAGACGTGTCAACATTACTTCCGGATGTATGCTTGTTGCTTCCAGAAGGAAAGCTATCAATTCTAGTGAAATCCAAAGATGTGATCAGCGTTGCATCTTGACCAGTAAACATATCGATGGGCTTTGAGGTATGCGTAGTTATTAAGATCCCTGGAAATTTTTCAGCGGTGGATCTCATACTATTTTCTATTGGCAACGTTCGCGTTATTTCCGTTCCTCCAAAGTGCTTGCTCGTCGATGAAAGACGGGTCGGGTTTGTGGAATCGGAGAAGCGTGATACGCCATCTACAAAACTACCTCCAGCGGTGACTAGAGTTGAATCCGTTTGCTTTAAATCGCTGCCCAATTCACCAAATGTATTTTCAGGCTGTATGTTATTTGAAAATATCTGACCACTTGGTGATGTGTGAGTATCTGTGCTAGTGAACATTCCGGTTGAGGTTTTACCTGGTATCGTAAACATGTCAACAGGCATTGTTGGCGTTACGAATGAGTATATAGGCGAAGACGTGACTGTCATACTTCTGGAAGTAAAAGAACCCTTGTCAAATTCGAACGAGGATGTTTGTTGTAGAACGTGAATATCAGAATGTCTGCTTTCCGAAGAAAGGGGAAAGGTATCTGAGAAGTCTTGAAGAGTTTGTGAATTTGCAGGTGTAATACCACCGTAATCGGTCAAGATCTTCATAGGTGGTGTGCTCCCCATTATTTCGGAACCGGAAGACGTGTCATGGAAAGGAGGCATGTGACTGTGTAAATTTTTATCTTTGCTACTGCTTTCTGATCTGTCGTCGTTCTTCGTTGTAGGTATTCCTTGCATTGGTTCAGTCGTTTCTGCGGTTTGCATGAGTTCCACATCAGTCGCAATGTTTTCATTTGTAATCATCTCCACCGGTTGTGTTCTCGTTTCGTCGTATGCTCTTTTTGCCAAAATTTGATGCTATAAAAGTCAATTGCAAATGGTTATAAACGTGCAAATGTGTAATGAGGTGTATATCGTTCAGTTAACGAGCAGAACTCCTGAAAAGCTAATGATATTAGATGACTTATCATTACAATTCTGCGTAATCCATGTGTTGTATTAATGGAAACAGGAATAACATTGCAAATTTTACGTTTATATCGTAAAAATAGGCAATCAGTCATGATTTCATTCTAATATACATATTTGAAATGTAGCTTGCATAAAAAATTAAATGTTGTATGCTATAAATATGAAATAATCAGTTGTATAAGAGGAAATACAGTAGAGTAAATGACCTTGATTCCATACTTGATTGAAATATTATTTGTGGTGGAGGTGCCGCGTTACGTTATTTTGATAGTTCTAGTATTGTATTGGGAACAATGAACAATGCCAACATTATTACTTGGAAATTCGTATTGTATAATAGCAAAGACAAGCATACATATTATATTGATTCTTTGGCTCAAAACTATTTCGTATTCCTTCGTAATAATAATTAAATAAACAGCTATACTAATCTCCAAGTCATCGTAAAATTTTGTCACTATAGTTAAAGACTGTATCTGATAAAAAATAAAAGAACCAATGGGGCTCATAATTTGAATATAAATGGAATTTTGTTCCTTATAATTCCTAGAAATTATTATAAAGCAACGCTAAAACCGCAAAAATCTACAGCAGGTGTAAGGGTATAAGAGAAGCTGTTGAAATCAGATATATGCTTTCCTCAATTTTACATTTTTACAATAGGTTCGTAATGAAACTTACCGATATTCCATATATCGTAAATATTAAAACTAGTTTCCTCAAAGCCATTATGAAATACAGAACTACTGTTTGTTCCTTACACTATTTACACACTGCTGAAACTAAACCACAGTCTAATCACACTTACATTGTTGTATTCTACTATTAACAATAAATCGTGTTATCACAATTTTCTGACAGTTCGTAAGATTTATTAATTGTAAACATCTGTTGCTCCAAATTCTGAATACTTATATACTCTTACTAAACAGACAATAAAATACACAAACCTGACCGGGCCAAACAAACATCGTGAGACATTATCTTTTTCTATAAAATTGAGCAAATCCATTATCACTAGTGACTACGGAAATGTATTTCTTGTGTATGCCAAAATGTTTCTAAAAGTTAAAATAGTAATTTAAATTGTAAGCCCCCAAGCAGTGCTGCAAACTTGCCATATATCTTAACGTAAACTTTCTATGGTATTGTTCTTTGTTTTTAATTGTATTGTTTATAATCCTTGGCGAATAATTCTTTTAAAACTATCAATCATCCATCCACGCATCTTATATAACCAATTTATCAATAAATGTCGTGCATTACTGTATGACGATTACGAAATGGGTAAAAGATCATCAATTTTCGAGATGTAAGAATTATCGAAGGTATCTTTTGTCAAAGTATCCCTCGACCTCCCTCCGTTTCTGCATTCCTTCAAAAATAAAAAGCACATATTATTTAAGAGATAAAGCTTATTAAAAAAACTACACGCACAACTTAGTTTGCCTCAGCGCATTTCATTACTTTAGTGCCAATATCAAATTTGCTATTTGACCGTTGATAAAACTCTGCATATTCATTGGAGTGGTTCTTTCAATAAAAGTACCAGATCCAAACATAATTTTAACAGGAGCACATGAGGCGATAAACTTGGTCCTATACTTCGAAGATTTAATGCCATCACAACGCTTGGCCAAACGTACAACCTCATACGATTTTGAATAGACACTCCCCATTAATCCAAACATTACGAAAGTGAGTACAGCAGTGTTCAAGGCAACAAACAGAAACAATTGTAAAATGAAAGTATTTGAGGTGTTGAAGTCGCTAGTTATGACTAATGTGAATCCCACCACTTGGCAAAATCCGATGAAGGCCATTACCGCACTTAAAGTTATCCGATGACTGTTACTGTTAAAACCATGAACAACAAGCTGAATTTGGCGGTACATTCTCAAACACACCGTGATGCTCATACTATTGCGAACTTTTACTTCAATGATACTCAAAAACACGCGGAAAGTTACGGAAGCTACCACAAGCTCACAAACATGAAAAACGCTGACAGCAGCAGCAATCGAGCCAAAGGGTGCGTTCATGCAAACGTATCCCATTCTTAATATCCAATAGATAGTGGCATCTGTCCAAGACATGGCGGTTTTGCCCGAGGCCTCAAATTTGTTCACGGACATTTCACATTCTTTTAGGATCCAAAAAAGTGCATGAGCTGATTGACAAGGATACATAAGAGCAATTGTGAGAAAGTAAATGTATCCCTGAGGGGGTACTGTTCTGTAGAGGAATTGAAGGGCGAGTGTAGCAATTCGTCCTGTGGCATCCACTCCACTCCAATCGCCTATTACAAAGTTATTCGATTAACTTATTCATGGAAATGCAGTCCTATTTATTAAATCTTCACTTACCTCGATAATTCCTGGACATTGATATCAACTCATTAAGGATCCTTACCGATGCTTCACCGTCAAACTTGTATGCTGACAATATTATAGTCGAATGCATGATACCACAAAATAGAAATATATTTAATACTTGGGCAATTCCTGTTTTATCTTGAACTCTGACATGGGCGTTCATAAATAACGTTTGATAAACCAGAAGTACAAAGTAGCCTACATAGACAGTGTAAACTATCCTTTGAATACGAGACTCTTTTGAATGATGTGAATGCATGACGAACTGTTTTGTGTCGGAATTCCATTTAAAGGGAACGCAAAAGTATCGACTAGCGTGGTTTACGTATTGGATCAGAACGGGGAGAAAACAGTTTTCCGTAAGCATCTTATTATAAAATAGAAAAAAGGTAAATTTCCTGAAGTAATGAAAGCGTGAATAACACCATAGAATCTCTCTAATATCCTGGCGCAGAAGTTTATGACTGAATAATATGACGGGATTAGTTTCTCGAAGTAACTTTTTTGACTAGACGTTTAAATAATTCATAAAGACAAGCAGGTATTAAAAAGTTAGGTATCATTATTCGCTAATGTGACTTTAACTGTGCTACAAAATAATATATGAGTTAACAGCGAGTAGTTCCATCCCTTTAAAAGTACGTAACTGTCAGTTGTCGGGATTATACTACAGAAAAGGTATGCCGCAGATAATTTATAATTGTGTCGTGTTTACGTTTATTGATTAAATCATATCCACATACGTAATGTGTAAACTTTTCGGACACGTCCACGTGTCGTTTATACGTAACCCTGAAGTTCAAGTTTAACTAAATTCCGTATATGCTTGCCTTAAGGAACGATTGTCCCCTTCCTGGTCTCTGTTGCCATGCATTTTTTATTTGATTTCTACGGTTTTTACTTTATAAAGGAAATTACATTTACTCCCGGACGAGACTCCATGTGGATCAAACAGTTGCAGATCTGCTAATATATCTTTGAGTCTTTGTCATTTTCAATATTGCAGTCGTAGGGATATTGGTTGTGTCGACTATTGCAGACAACGCCTACAGTGATGTCAATCTGTTCAGCATGGGATTATGCGCGTAAATAAACAATGTGCAACAGTTTTGAATTTAACTTTTATACTTGATTCTAGATTCTATGCAATGACGATAAATGCGTAGTTGGGCAGAATGACAAATAGAAAGGTATCGCAGCGTTTACAACAGTAAAGCGAATTGAAAGTTTTGCTCAAATTAAATTCTTTGGTGTTTATTTGACACAGTGGCAATACAAAATTACTACTGCGTATAGTCAGCGTGGTGACCATTTCTGAAATTTGAATTGTCACAATTATAATCAACGTCAAGATATGTCAACGACAGATACCACTGTTGCATGACAAGTTATTTTATTACATCTTTCCATGCAACATTTTGCGCGGCTTAAAAAGTGTTTGCCAATATCTCCACATTCTATAGTAGGGGTTTGTCATTTGTCATTCTAAATTAATGCGCTGTAGAATGTTATGACTGACATCGACTCTTTTCTAGGTGCGTAAATTTTTAATTAGTAGCTGTCGTCTCAACTAAATTACTGAGATACATGTCCCGTTTTCATCATCATCATTATCACTATCATCAAAACTTTTCTAGACGTTTAATTAGACTAACTCGATGCAAGACAGTCGATGCACAGCAACGGAGAATTTGTGCAATTGAACCAACAAAAATATTATGGAAAATTGCTTCAATTTTTAAGAAAATGTCTTCGTGGATGATGCCTCACCTTGTTCAGATAATGTTTAGCTGTAGATTTTGGATGAATGACTGTTTTTGAAGAATTTTATTTACACACGGACACATTAGTAGAGCGATCATCGTTTATGTCTAGAATTTATTGTGGAAATCACCGTCTACTCTACCGTAGGTAGACGTTTTACACGTACGTAACAATTTAATAAGCCTAGATAAATATGAAGATAGAAGCGGTAAAGAAGTATCTTTTACCGTAAACCTCCCACACATGAGGGAGGTGGTATTTGTCTCCCTCATTTCCTCGGTTCCGGTAGCCGCACAAGGCGTATTAAACAGTAAGCACCAGCATCCATCAACAAATAGCCGTAGCTAATTATTGAAAGGCATAACGGAGGAACTAACGAGGAAAGCTATGGTTAAATAGGCTTTACATTATCTAAAATAATTGCACTTATGATAAATAAAACACAATATCAACACGTAAATAGTACTATCCAAGCTTATCGCAATCTTAAAATCATAACATCGCCATTCATATGAAGAATTGAAATATGGTTTTCATTTAAAATAGTAAAAAAATTTAAACAAATTTATGACTTCATACAGTCTATCCACATTATCTCAATGCATATGAAACTTTGTTTTATGGATATTCACTTCCAGATATATTTCTTATAATGCGCTCACCCATTCAAGATACGCACGCTATCTAACTAAACTGATTTATTCAAACTGCTTTATCACGTTAAACATGCTTCATGATAATATTAACTTAATATACGGTGACATGTGGAAAATTTTACTTCTACGTAGGTGGTGTCCAATTCTGCCTGCTGAACAAAAAACTATGATGTATAAGTGCTACTTTTAGACGGAGCACAGTATATGTCCGGTAAGTTGCTGATAAACTATTAACCAGCATATTAAACTTTCGTCGTATTTGTTCCAGTACTCTATTTCTATATACAAATTTTATCGAAGTATTCGCAGCTCGTGTCATCATTTATTAAAAGTGACACAACTATTATTATGCATGTAAGGACCACATGTAATGCTACTTTGTTGGCGAGTTAGCTGCTTTAAACATGTTGGTATTCATTAATTCAGCAAGTAACATATAATATAAAGGAAAAGCGGTATGGTAAGCTTAAGCTCGCGTCGATGAAATACGTTAAACAGCGTGAAATGCTGTCAAAAACTCGATCAATTTTGTATTGCCTTAGCCAGTACTCAAAGGAAGCGGAACAGACAATAATGAATGTTTTAAATCTTTTAGTATTTTACCCAACATACCGAATAATTTGATGTGTCAACATGAGTCAAACGATACGTATTCCGGAACATTACAGGAACCAATTCGCGAAACGAACATTTATAAATAAAAGAGGGCATAAATAAATTATTAGAACATCTCTAGTAGCAAGTAGCTTCAGACAAAAAAAATACAGATATGTGGCAACACACATTCAAGTCCTACGTCGCTCTAGATTTATCACCGATAACGACAAAAGATCGAAGGAGAAAATAGTGAAATTTATAACAAAAGTCGTTTCATAGATCAAATTTAAAACTTCTTCCAAAGTTCTTAGGGGTCTCATTCAAACCTCAATTATTACTAATTTATCCCCAACAAAACAAAAAATAATAATGATTGTGGCCAGTGGATTAGCAGAGCAGTTCATTTTGATTCAAAATTCCTTCAAAAGGTTTCCTTTTCTAAAATTCGAGATCCCATTCCAGCTTCTCAGTGTGACGAAAGACGGACAATCCTCTTTAGCATGTCACTCCAGCCGTCAATACACTCGTTGGCAAGGATTTCTGAATGCAACCACCTTATTTTTATCTGCTGTTGGCGTTGTTCTGAAGATATACATTCGTCCGCAACCGCCAACTCTTTTTACATACGCAATAACTATCATAATGGCCAATATGCTGATTATTCAAACTATTTTAGCTATTTTGCTTCACAGTCAACAACATACTGTACCAAATTACATCAACAAACTCCTGTCTTTTGAGAAGAATCATCTAACCCAATTTAGGGACGAAGGTACGTACTGGAGGAATACCAAAGTCTCCAAATTTGTGCAGCAGTGCTGTGTCCATTTCCGACGCACCATGATAATTTCAGTAGTTACATATCCTCTGGCCGCATTGCTAATTCAGGCCGCTCCATGGAACACTTTTCCAATATATATTTCTGCAGATTTTACGTGGACAGAATGGCTTCTTGCTAAATGTTTAACGTTGGTCAGCAACTATTATGCATTTGGCGGTGGTGGCGTCATCCTATTGACCAGCACACTGATAAACGTATTCATTTGTACATTTTCCTTACAGTGCGCCATATTGATGGTCCGCAGAAATTTGCAAAAGAACAACGGTGAGTGGAATCTAGAGCTGACTGTAATTTATAGGGAGTTACAAATTCTATGTCGGTTATATAACAATATTCATCAGTACGCATTTCTACCCCTGATTGTGATTTTATGGATGACTGCTCTAATTTGCTTGGGTTATATGATCATTATACTCTACCCAGAAGCGCATAAGTTTCTCATCTTTAGTTTGGCTATGAGCGTGTTAATGTGTGGCGCTTTTATTGGGATTGGAAGCAAGTTGCCAGCGTCGATCTTACTAAGCAGCCAAGAGCTCCTGGGACACCAAAATAAACTACGACAAAGTAGAATGCTATCGACTTCAATGGTTAGTGGAGGATACAGTAGGAAGATATTAAAGCGAACTTTGGTGTCATGTCCGTATCTTAAAATTGGACTGTTTTCAGCTAACTACTTTGATGCAATGATTCCACTGACGTTAATTGACTTCTCAATTCATCAAATCACATCTTTAGTATTTATGTAGACATTGTGTTATTTTTCTGAAATGATCTCGGCCAACTTCCATATCTGCATACATTAAATTACGTATTACAGAATAATATCACAACCATATTTGTTAAAAGCATTAGTTCCCAAAAGGGATAATAATGCAATAATAATGAACATGTAAGGGGGAAGTTTCGGAATTAAAAGTAAAGCACAGTGATTAAATTTTCAATAAATTAGCATGCATATCAACTACGCTTAAATATTGAGGACTTTTAAATTCTCACCTATTTTATGTCCACAGTCAATTTATTCTTTTTATAATCATTTCACCCATTCACCGATTATTTTCAGTAAGCTTTGGGGTTATAATTTGATGTGAGAAAATATGCGGGAAGTCATGTATTCCATTTTTGTCAAATAAAACTTCCATTAAATTATTCAGCTCAAAATATTTTCTACTTTTCAAATAAACTATTGACCTACAATTGAGGCACTATTAATTTGTGGTATCATAAATTTATTTAAACCTCATTTTTCCCAGCATGAACGGGAATTAAACATTTTTTCAATATTCCAGCGTTTAGCTGTTTGTACGTTGGCATATTTAGTCACTAACCGATTCACAAAATACTTTTGAGGAGAACAAAGTTTACGCGCATTTATAATTTATTATATCGTGTATCACTCCCGAAATGTTGTACATCCTACGACAATGTCTAATGTTCGTTTGGAATACAAGATGATGTATAAACTCTTAGGCTTATATCAGGTCACGTCGACCACTTATTTCAAAACATTCTTATGCTATATCACTTTTATGAAGTTATAACGTTATTATTACAAACAGATCTTCTTTTTATGACATTACCAAACAAACGCAGTTTTGAAAAGGTTAATACATCTTTCATTCAATTTTGCATCATTATGTATATATAAAATTAGATTCCATATGAATATAGTTTATTTATTTTATTTAAAAGTTGTTAAATATGTGCAATTACGAAACTTTCTTCAAATGGTAACTACGTCATGATTGCATTTTTAAATGATCATGAACGGTCATTTACATTGATTGTCAGTCAATGTATGTTGGTCGGCTAACACGCGGACGTGGAACTTGTCCATCCGGCTTCTACGTCAGTTCTTTTAAAAGCAAACATTCTGCGGTGTATATGATACATTTTTATTTTTATTATACATAGATATGTTGTCAACCTAAGATATTCTAATAGAAATATATGTAATAAAACAGTACAGGAATTAGTTACGTCAACTGGCGTAGCCTCAAGAAAGTGCATAAGTTTCTGCATTGGATTTAGTGATGTAAACATTTTAGTTGTCATGACTATCTTCATTTACATTACAAAATCGAATGCATCAACTTGTGGACTTTCTTTAGGTCTACGCCAGTTGACGTTACCAGTGCCAGTACTATTTTGATAACAAGGTGGCATTACAAATATTCATGATCTGACAAATTAGCTACTTCATCTGAAAAAAGAACACGCAATTAATAAGTTAAATAAATAAAAGGTCAAGCTTCCCCTTTATTTCATTTATTTGTAATTTATTAATTGAATGTAGTAGCGCCAACGTATCATATATCCAATCATACAAAATGCTTTTACATATATCAATTATGATTTCATGTAACTTGAAAATCAATGTTAAAGTTTATGTTGTTAGACTTACACAAGATGACTCCATCCACCCAAAAACGAAAATAAATTATAAATTCTAACATTACAAGTCAAACAGTATACATCTAACCACTTTTTGAAATGC